>JAUESF010000074.1:5832819-5843177 GCA_032274765.1 Malacoctenus tetranemus | reverse complement strand
ACACACACACACACACACACACACACACACACACACACACACACACACACACGCACGCACGCACGCACGCACGCACATGCACATACACACACACTGATCGGTAGAAACCAAGTTTAATGCTGCTTCCCTCTATAATTTCTTGTACTGCACCTCCTAACTGCGTGTAAGAGCATGTGTTAATTCAGACATCATTTAATAAGACACGCAGCCAGACTGCCTTGACCACTCCATAGAAAGGTGCTGAAAGGCAATTACGCTGGGCAAATAGCCCTTCAGGCTCCTGGGGCCTAAGCCCTTCCTTCCAGAGAGGAGACGGGAGGGGAGGGTGGACGCTAACCTCACACCAGAGTTGAAAGGGAGTCACTTCAGGTTAGATGGTATCCTTTATCTCTTCGATTGGACACTGCAATCCCATTTAGAACCTGCAGTGTGTTGATCAACGTGCAAACTGGATCTATGACCCTCGCTACCTTGTTTGGGAAAAGAGTTAGACGCCGGACGGTCGGATTCCAACTCTGACCTTCATTTGACCCGACTCCGGCATTCATACGTCCCACGGCGACGTGGGTGTGAGGAATCACATCAGCCAAATTACGATTTCATTTAATACCCAACCCAATTAAATCCAGCAATAACTTTTGAGCTTCATTTTCGGAAGTCTGATAATGAACGAAGATTAATTACATTAGACGGGCTCAAAAGATTTAAAAAGTTGCTATGGTGTTGTGATTTATTACAGCTTTGTGTCAGTCAGAGAACACAATTGCGGCTGTGACTGTTCGAAATTGAAAGCAGCAAAGCAGTGAGATTTCTCCAAACTGGCAATGTCGAGCCGACAAACCCAAAATAATAAGCTAAAGAGTTTAGATACTTCATGAAAAAGTGGCTCAGGGACTCTGTTAGCAAGTATTATAAATAACTCCATCATTAAATAATGAGACTGTAGACAGGAGAGCGCTTGCATGTATGAAGTCTGAAGATAATGTCACAGTTCTGTTGGTACAACGGCAATAATGTGACACAGACTCTGGGAGAGTGTTTTGTTGGCTGCAAATGTCCGCTCTTCATCATCTGTGGTTTCAGCACAACAAACAGCTCCTCACGGGTTGTCGTTTAGATCTGTTGTGAATATAAAAATATCAATGATTCCGCCTTTCAAAACAGTAAATCACAAGGAATCGCTGTCAGCCGCTCTCACCGGGGATGCTTTCAACCTGGCAATAAGAATAGATTTCAGCCGACGTGAATAGTAACCACCTTTGACAGGCGACTCGTATGAATGGGTCAAAAATAAACACGAACCGTGCACGTCAAACGCGGGTTAAAGGGCTTTCAGGTTGTCATTAGATACGGATGTCCTGCCTGAAAGCGGTATCGCTTCCTTCTCCCTCCCCTGCACGCTCCTGGCTCCATTCACCAGAAATGCATTATGACTTGTTAAGCAGCAGGGGGAAACTAAAGGGGAAAGCTGGCAAGTGGTACAGTAAAACGGTAAGAGGCATTTACAGTATGTAAGGCTCAGCATAACATCATCAGAGGTATTCTTCTAAAAGGTACAGATCAAGGTAGCCTTTATGATCGCTCTTTTCAGATCCACAAATAGCAAATGTGCTGACGTGTGCGATTCCAGTGACACTGGTATATTCAGGACCAGCTGTAAAAGCATCTCAGAGTAGCTGTGTTTTTTTTTTTTTATGGGCAGGGTGCTGGGAGAGTCATAATTGAGAAGCACAGATGGCGCTTTTCTCTTTCTTCCTCTTCAAGTTTTTTTTTTCATAGAATTAATTATTGGAGGAAGATTAGTGTCTCTAAGTATTCCTTATGTCGAAACCACCCCCCCAAAAAAGAGCATTTATCAATGAAATTAATAATAAAAGCGTGACAAACGAGCCGAGGTATTTCATGTGCAGTTTGTGCGAATCACCTGACAGTCTGTCCCGTAAACTTAAAGAAGAGAAACTTTTGAACAGAACGTTGTTGTTACTATCACTGGTGCCCTGCTGGGCCGTGAACCAAACATGTGACCAGAAGGTCACTGGTTCAAGTAGCGAAGGTGAATGTAACTGGCTGAGTCCCGACAACTGCATGGTGCTGCCTTGAACTCGGGACAATAAATGTCTGACAAAGAATGAAGAGAGAGGAAAGAAGTGGAGAGGAGCTTGTTGACCTTCCACTTACCATTGTTGCCAAAGTCCAGCGAGTACTTGACCACGTGGTAATTATTCCACACGTACAGCAGGTTGTCGCGAGGGTTGTAATCCACTGCGGCGATGTACTGGTACGAGTTGGGGAAGGGTATGTTCACCGTCATTTCCTTGCTCTTGTCCGTGTTGTACATGTAGTCGATCTTGTTCCCCGTGCCCTCGTTGTCGTCGTCTTCGTAGACGGTCTTGACCACGTACAGGACGCCGCAGATCATGAAGGCGTTGGAGGCCGAGCGCTTGTCGTACGTCGTGTCCCAGGAGCCCTCGATGCGCAGCGTGTACGGGTTGAGCTGGCTCACCACGATGCGCCCGTTGTTCTGCTCGGTGGCGTAGATCACCCACAGCCCGTTCTCGTCCACCGCCAGGTCGATGTCCGACTTGCCGCCCCATCGGTACGGCGAGGTGTCGTGGTAGTTGGCGTTGGCGATGATGGCCTCGCCGCTCTTGATGCGCGTGCGCAGGTCGAACTTGACGATGTTGCGCGTGCGCTCCTTGTTGAAGAAGAGCGCGCCGTCGTACACGACGAAGCCCGTCCCGTCCACGCGGTGCGGCAGCTTGTAGGTGGTGGTGGGCCGGCCCGCGATGAAGTCCTCCTTGGACGAGTACTCGGTCAGCGTGTCGGTGCGGTACGGCGTCCACGGCATGTAGTAGATCTTGTCGGAGGCCTGCAGGGGGTCCTTGCACCACGCCCCCGACTGGTGGTCCGACTCGAAGAGATGCTCGCTTTGGTAAACTCCCCGCAGAATGCCAGGACAGAGAAACACTGAGGAGTAAATAGGATTTTCACATTAGATGCATTTTTCCCCCACCTGGTTGATGTGAAACGTCTTTAAATCCCTCACAGTGCCGGCAAAATGTCTGGCTCACTTGGTTAACAAACACTCCGAAATAATGTCTCATTGTGTTTCTTGCCTAACCTTAACCACCAGTGAATGATGGTAACATGATAGGCTCACTGTGTTGTGACTTGGATGTTGTATCGTCGCTGTCATTCTTAAGCGCAGCAACAGTATGCCTCCTATTCAACAGATAATACCCTTCTCTCGCAGCTAAAAGATGAAGAGAAAATGGCACATTTTGTTCTACTTCCACCCTTTCTCTCTATTCCCATTCCTCCCTCCCTCTTCAGCTCCTCATTAGTCTCACAGCTCTTTCTTCCTTTCGCTCCCATTCTATTTCTGTCAGGAACAACCAACTGTAGGGCTGAACACATCTTTTATAGTCTGCTGTTTTTGCAGTTGTTACAATAATTCGTTTCCCACTCTATGCACAGTATTCCCAGCTTGGAATACTGGGGTCATGTTTTACGAGGGATGTGGGAGATGTAATAAATTCTGGGAAACCAGTGCGACCAAAGTCATAGGAACCTTTGTAATTTAGCTGGAATGCTGTCAAGCACACACGCGCGCGTGCACAGACACACACACATGTCTCCTCAGTGGACACACACAGAGAGTCATGCCAGATGTGCGCTGTGGTTTTCCCATTCTCCTCGATATTATAATTCCAGATCCCGTGCAAAGAATATTGATTAAATTTTCATTGGCCATTCAAAGGTCTGCCATCACTTTAATATCACAGGGAAACATTTGAAATATTAAATGTCAATGTAATTCTGTGTTCATTGACTCATTATAGAAAAAAAGGAGAAAAAAAATGTGCACGACCCGTGGTGAGTTTGTTAAGTGGCATTCTCCACAATCCTATAGATTAATAAGGACCCGGAGTGCGTCTAACGAGAACCAGCGCTTGTCGATTGCCTTTATAGGCAGGGCTCAAGCTGTCTTAATATAGCAACAATGACTTTGAAAGAGACGTCGTGCTGCCACAAGGTACAAAACGCTCCAGGCGCTGCCGTCAAAACGTGACGCCCGATCCCGGAATGTGAGCACATGTGAATGTGGGTGTGCTTTCTTCGCGGCCTTACCTTTTTGTTCCACTTCTGCAGGGGCCATAGGCAAACAGTTGAAGGGAGAGAGAGAGAGAGAAAGAGAGAGAGAGAGGGGGGGGGGGGGGAGAGACAAAAATAGATTAATGATGCAATAATAAGGAAATCATGATAATGCAATCTTGGATCTCCATAATCGTCCTCATATTTCATTCTAACCTTGTGAGAATGCCAGGATGCTCTCCATGTGTGATCGGTAATAACATTACATAAGCGTCTGTGGAAAGTGCACCACGACGTGGAAGCTTCCCGACTGTACTGCGCCCGACATATGTTGCATACATACATATGGAGGGATCGGAGGCACACATGTCACACAGACATGGGAAGCGGGAGAGAGACACCGGGAGAAGCACACAGGAGGAATGGCACCAAATGGACAAACACACGTGTTCGCTGTGATGATCATCAACAGCAACGATACAAAACAGAATTACCTGGGCTAATGAGCTCTTTAATCTGTGCTAATATCAACCGAGCAATGAAACCCGGAAAATTGATTTGATTAGCAGTATTGTGTTTCGTGTGGCTGAGCCAGCGTTGTCACAATAAAATGCCTTTTCGTGAGCGAGTGAGCGGCTGCTCGGAGCACGGGACTGTGAGCGCTTCAAGCATCTGTGCGTTGAGGCGGGAGCGGCGTGCCGAACGGGCCTGTTTACCTCAACCCCAACACAAATTCCTGGTCTATTATATTAAAACGCGATCCTAAGAGCAACAGCGAAAAGGTTGGTTGTGTCGCCCCGCGATGAAATGTGCGCACTTGCTCAAAACCCTCTGAAACATATGAGTTTCATTCTAGCCCCCGTCCCCGTGGGACTCGGTGGAATGTGAACACGGCAGAAACCTAATCCTGCAGGCTGTGCCCTTGTGTCTTTCAAGACCGTTAGAGACCTGCTGAAGGGAACTAGTCCCCAGAGATGGAGAGGAGAGGAAGAGAGGAAGAGAGGAGGAGGAGGAGGAGGAGGAGAGGAAGAGAAGAGAAGAGGAGAGCGAATGAGAGGAGACGAGACAAGACGAAGGCAAAGCCGAGTCCTCAAAGGATAAAACATTTGGAAAAGCGTCAAATTCTGGACACCGCATGTTTATATATAGCGCGAACGCACTGCATATTGCACAGAACATGCATAAATTCTTTAACACATTAAAGCCAAATCTCATCAGCTACCACAAGATGTACACAAACACGTGTGACACACAGAAACGCACAGCTGTATTCGCGCACGCAAACACACACGCACACACACGCACACATAGACACACACACTCAGGCAACCATTAAATCCTCAGCTCATGAAAAATGCATGGTAACTGGTGCGGCTTAGCACAACTCCCGATAAATAAGCAATCTCTGTAAGAAGATCGTGTTAAACCTAGAACAAGTGTGTATGTCCGTGTGCGCACACGCACTTGTGTGTGAGCGTGCCATTTCGAGTTAAGATATAAAATGGTTCACCACAAGAAAGCCGTTCCCTTGTGTGCAAAGCTGGGAAAGAAAGCAGATAGTCTGCCGGCGCCGAGGTGTGTGTGTGTGTGTGTGTGTGTGTGTGTGTGTGCGATGGAACGACAGATATCAATGCGCTAAACACAGACACACACCCTCGCGTGCCCACATATAAACAATACAAGGAGACACCTTGCGGTTGGTGAGGCCGGGATTAATGACACCAAACAAGGCCTCCGCAGGACCCGAAGGCTCTCGCGCCGCCGCCGCGCCACACGGGGGGAAAAAAAAAAACACACGGCGAGTTCAAGGTTGACGGAAACTAATAGATTTCAAATGAAAAAGTGTGGCGACAACAAGTACACCAAATGGCAGCCAAAATGTCAAACAAATGTCATTCAATTTGTACCGCTGTTCGTTGTTTCACTAGATTAATGGATGTCTCTGTTGGTGATCTCATTGCAGGACTCTTTTTTCCCTTTTTTTTTCTCCTTCCTAAAGGTGTCTCTGTTTTAATCTCCGGGACGATGGGAAGCAACGAGAGCATTTTTCCTTTTTTTTTAATAAAATCGCAGCCATTTATTTCTCAGCGCGCTGGATTTGACAGAGCGAATATAGGTTGGTGAGACATTTGTTGAATGCTCAAGGTTTTGTCAAGGGTATCTCGCGCATGCAAGATGATGCAAGCGACGCGGAGTCCTTTGAGCTGCTGCTAATTCAGCAGCCGAGTGTGGCTGAAAGAAGGCGACGGGGGGAAAACATGAACTCTGACAACTTGCCAGAAAACGTCCTTGTTTCCAAGAAAACGTCAACAAGAAAGCAGTTTCTCTCAATCTTTTTCACCCACTGTTATTCATAATTGAATTCTGCAAGAGGTAGCGACATGTTTTTATCCACCCAGTATCTTTGACTGATCATTTGCAAAACCACTTAGACTGCACTATTGAATACTTAGCTATGCAGCAGCCGAGAGGAGGGGAGAAAAAAAGGAAAAACAAAACATTTCAGCTCATTTATTCCTACAAAGGCTTTGGATGAATATTAGAAAACAATAGCAGAAGAAGGAGAATGTGTCGCTTGTCTAGTTTTCCATTTATTAAAAATCACCTAATTATTCATCAATGTCTGCAGTGAAATCTCCTTAATTTTTAAAAATAAATCTGTCATTGGATGCCTTCTGAGTTGATTCCGCCCAAATTGCTTTCCACAGCTTCCTCACACACGCACACGCACATGCACACTCCACAGACAGAAGAAGTGTTAACCTGGCTGTGCTGTGGTGTAAAGATAATTAGCATTTTTATTGAAAATGTATGGTTTATTAAGGAGGTATTCGTCTAGGAGGAAAGACAGTGTGTGTTCACTCGTGTGTGGAATCCGTCTGCATGCGCGGGGTGTGGGCAAACGTGCGTCTATGTGTGTGTGTGTGTGTGTCTCTGCAGACACCGAGTGGTGACAGCGGCCTTACCACTATTATCTCTGATCTCCAATCAGCTCAGCCGGCTAGAGCCCAAGGTCATTTATGGACACAGACGTTTTCTTCTTTCTCTCTCTCTATTATTCCAACCCTTTCTCTCCTCTTCTCTCATCCCCACCTGCCATTCTATTTCATTATTCCATCCCGCGCTTCCCCTCCCTCATTCATTCTACCCCGTTACCTCCTCTGTATCTGCACCACTTCCCTCAACCCGAACCCCGTCCACGCCACAGTGTCTTTCATCAGTTAATTCATTCTTTCTGTTCCTCGTCTGCTGGCCTCGTCTAACCCATTTCTCTCTATCTCTGTTTCAGCTGTCGCTCGGCCGTCTCTCCTTCTGTCTCGTTGGTTCCTTTCCCAGCCTCCCTTGCTCTCTCTGGGAAAACACAAAAATGCCTGCATATGTGCCCACACACAAACACACACACACATTTACTGTACATACGCATCAGAGGAAACACACGCAAGGAAGGAATCCTAGCAGAGAGTCATTGTTTCCAGGACAACACACACACGCATACGCACGCACGCACACACAGACACGCACGCACGCACGCACGCACGCGCGCGCACACACACACACACACACACACACACAGAGCTCCTCTCATGTCATCGTGATGAAGTTATTCCAAGGGTCCAATCTGACAGAAGTCTTTAATTGGACAGACAAGAAGGTGATTTTATCTTTTAATTAGCTTTTCTACCGAGCCAAGATCTATTGTCTAAAATAGACTGCATGGGTATTGCGTAACATATCAGTGGCTTTTTCTGATTAATACACTAAATGTGGTAGTAGGCTAATTGCCTCATAACAGCAGTTGGGGAGAGCCAGGGTAGACTGCAATGAAGATGAGGAAGCAGATAGACATAATCCCAAGTGTTCCTCCTTGTTTTATTGGATGAACATGAATGGATACAATGCATTTCAACTATCTACCGCAGCATATAGCATATTTGTTGAGATTAAATCTGTCTGTATGTGAGGGTTGCCTCGGAGAATCACTTTGTACAGCAATGTGCAAATGTATGGATATTTATAGTCTGCTTGCAGTGCTATGAGCAAGTATACACAGGTGGCTAATTACTGCCAAAGCTAGCTTGCTAGGTTGGCACACGCCTGCCACACACTCATACCACAGAGAGCCAGAGAAAGGGAGAGAGAGAGAGAGAGAGAGAGAGAGCGGGAGAGAGAGAGAGAGAGAGAGAGGGGAAAAGACAGTACATGATTGTAGGTTTGGACAAAAGCCAATAACCTGCAGTGCAGTGGGGAGAAATGAGGAGTTGTGAAGCCAACGCTAGCCAAAAATCCTGAAGGGGGAAAAAAAAAGAAAAAAGGGGGTGGTGAGATGGGGGAGCACAATTTCCCTGAAAACTGAACCGAACATAATTTAATTACCTGTTTTACAGCCCACTTTTAGAATTGTTTGCAGTATCTACGTGGAGGGCGACGCAGCAACTGTACTTGAACGTCAGCGCTCAGGAAAAGAAACTCCATCCTCGGTATAAAGTTGTGTCTCCTCGGAGCTCGGCTCATTTTCCTCCCGTGCAGTCGAGTTTGTGATTAACAACACATGGCCTCAGAGGTGATTGCTACGGGTCAGATGTTTACACTCAACAAACAGCACTGCCAGTGTGCTTAATGTCAGGGGAGACGTACTTGAGTTATTGATGTCTCTTGATGTTGCAGTCATTTAAGTGCACCAACGCCAACTCTGCCCTCAAATGCAAATATGAAGATTTATCAAAGTTGCCGCTCGCGCGCATCTTAGGAATGCGACGGTTTGAGCACACTGTCGTATATTTTCGTAAACAAGCCTCGTTATTGATTCATCTTGATTTACGGCAACATTTTGGAGATGTTTCAACACTTAGTGTCTCGCAAAATGTATCTTTGTCGGCGACAGCATTGATTTGCTGCGTCGAACGCGCCAGCGCGATTGTTGGACGGTCGAGTCTCCGCCCCGAAACGTCGGCGCGCGCTCACACAGTGGTCCTTCGTTCGAATGCTGCTCCAACTTTCAAGCCAAATTGATCCGATGAATAATTAAGGAGCGCCATTGTGAAGGTGTGCACGACGTCGGGCTGGAGGCGCTCTCCGAGAGCGAACGCGGGCAAGCGGGTCGTCAGGCTATCCAAGGACTTATTTTACCTTTCCACAACATATTTTTGCGAAACACTCCTCGTGCTTAAACACACCCACAGGAGCCAGGCTGCTACCTGATCCAGCCTCAACACTTCAGTCAGTACAGAGAGGATGCTAATGTACTGTCAAAAAGCTCGCTCTCCCTCCCTTTTTCTCTCCCTCTCCCTCTCTCTGTCTCCCTCTCTCTCTCCGTTATCTCATTCGGTGCACCAGCAGTCTCCCCTTCCAAGCCTTTTTTTTTTTTTTTGGTCGATGCTTCATCTGCCTCACTATGTCCCTCCCTCCGTTAGCCCAGCTCACTAATGACTTTGGTTTCAGATGCTGTCTGTTTTTTGCGAGGGGGGTGGGGGGTGGGGAGAGGGAGGGGACGTTACCCTGACTGACCCATTGTTTATCACATCAGCATGCGACTCATCTCCTTTTGCACTCGCTCCTTCTTGTTCCTCGCGGTGACAAATCTACGAAAAACAGTAGTGCTGTATTTTCAAGCGGACACGCAGTTTTGAGGGAGATAAAGACCTGCAGACAAGTGAGGAATAAACGAGACAAAGCGAAAACAGACACGGCTACACCTTTTGATGCCTGGATGTGTGCATGCACGTGCGCGCGTGTGTGTGTGTGCGTTGGTGCGTGCGTGTGCGGAGCATTAAGCAGGTATCAGGTTGTGTTTCCATCTGCTCCAGAGAGGGCTCTGATAGTCCTATTATTTAATCTGCTGGTCATCCTAGACGCCAGGCAAGAGCCGTTTAGCCGGACATAATTGAATGCTTCAGTGTGGGAGATCACCTTGGCCGTCTGTGTGGACTGTGATGCCAAGACAAAAAAAAAAAAAAAAGACAAAAGACACACACACAAGAAAAAAAAACAACCCTCAAAATATGTCACTGATCCCTGCTCGACATTCGGAGGAAATTCAAAACACTTGTTTCTTATCAGGCAAATGTTGCGGCCAAGTTCCTCTCTGAGAGAGACGCAGCTATTATAGTCGAAAAAGCAAATAAAAAAACCTTCACACTCGTAACTCCAAAGTTTCCCTAATACACATAAAAAAGATGAAGAACTTCCACTCTAAATGTCTTTTATGTGTTTTATGTCCTTTTCAACCAAAAGTGGGATTTAAAGACCACACCACTTTTCTTTTA
>JAUESF010000074.1:5819866-5832548 GCA_032274765.1 Malacoctenus tetranemus | reverse complement strand
ACTCTAAATGTCTTTTATGTGTTTTATGTCCTTTTCAACCAAAAGTGGGATTTAAAGACCACACCACTTTTCTTTTACTGTTTGTGAGACAAAAAAACAATCATATCTTGGTAATGTATTGGGCCCCTTCCACATTTTAAGGTTTTACAAGTTTTCTGACACACTTACGTTAAACATGGCAACAAAAAACTTGACAGCGCTACTTGTAAATAAAAATACACAAAAAAAGAACATATCGCACATTTCTTTTCAGTCTTGGTGTTTGTGAGTTATACAAGGCGAAAACAGCGAGGCCAGATACAAACAAGAAATAGTATTTGTGAGAGTTAGCATTGGTGTGGATAAAAATCAACATCCTATCATTTGTGGAGTATTTTTCTGCATTTTGCGATTCAAGTGCATCTTGTGGATAAATACGACGTCAAGGAGGAAAGAAGACCGACTGATAAATATCAACGTTTCGTTATAGCTGCAAGTCCAAATAACCGATTTGTGTGTCTCTGTTGACATAAGGCTTAAGCCAAAGCTCATGTGTGCACATGTCTTCAGTTATTGTCTGCTGATCAGTGAGCAGCACAATGGTCAGTGACCTCGGCTCAACCCTGTCCTTGGCCGCTGCCTGTGTGGGATAAAGAGCGCACCGACTGCTGCTGCGACGGCTGCTGCTGCTGCCTGGCTAAACGCTGCACGCTAAGCAAGATTATAACAAAACACTGCTCTCATAGGCGATGTAGAAAACAGTTGATGACTTCTCCGTTTTACCATCGCTGCAATTGTGCATTCTTTGCTGCATTGCAGGAATGTGATAACGCTAAATTCAGACCTGAAAGCTGTTTTCGAGCACCTCGATTGGATACAAGAAAGCCAAATCTTTTTTTGTGTGTGCATGTTTTACTTTCTTTAGAATCAGTATTAGGTGTGTGTGTCTTTTTTTCTCTGTGAATTTCAAGCGTGCTATTATTTCAGTGTTTGGGGTGTTTAATTTTTCATGATAACAGTTGAGTTTTCACCTGCTCATCTGCCTTCTAGTTGAGTTTTACATCTTGGCAGGTGTCAAATATAACAGCCAGATGAACAAGATGAATTTTAATGCCTGTTGTGATTAAAAAGAGCTAACTAGTGAGAGGCGGCGGCAGCGGATTCACATGAGATTCGACTCTCTCATCAAACAGACGCCGACGCTGCCTCTTACCTTCGCCTTTGGACAAACCCTCTGAGCTGGAATGCAGTGTAAAATAAACATCAAGGACAAAAGGAGGCCTTTAATCCACTAAGTCTCTTCGCTGATGTCTCATGCGTTTAATATGCACAGAGATCTAACCCAGATCGGAAAGAAAGTACACTCGTTAAAAAAAAGAAAAAAAAAAGAAAAGTTCCTCAGTTGTTGAGATATTTTGTTAACATGTCCCATGAAGGTTTCACTCCAGTGAATAAGACCTCCCAGTCCGTCACCACCTGGTCAAAGGTCGTATCACCATCTGTCAACATTCGAGACAGTCCCGCTCTCTCATTCTTCCTCCCTCGGACTTTCCCAGCGAGTGATATCATTATGAATTCCTGTATAAACTTACTCCGGAATCAAGTTACTGATGTTCGCTCCGATTTACAGTGCGTGTTGTGAACAGAAGACGATGAAAAAAAAAACGCAGCTTTTTAAACATTCGGTCTTTATGGAAACAATCAGAACCGCACACGGGGGATGGATGAAAACGTTGGAAAACACAGTGAAAGATCAACTTACTGTAGGGGACACACTCGTACTGGACCTCCAGGTATTTGTATGTGCCAGGACAGGGATCGGGGAAGACGTCGGGGCCGGCCACCACCGCACACTGGGTGCGGTTGTTGCATCTGCGCATGCAAAAGAGGAGCAGAAAAGCGGACATGTCAAGCTCGACGCATCCAGAGAAACGGATGCTTTTAATAAACAGTTAAAAATAAACGGAGGGCGATAAAATGGCTCCGCCATAAATCCTACACGCACATTAATATTAAAGTATTCAGTCGATGTTCAACTTGAACTACGCTGCAGTGAACAGAAAGCGCTTTCTTTTAATAGCTCGATGTGAAGGGGAAAAAAAACTGGAAACAAAAGAAAAACTGACGAATTGATTAAAATACTCTTAAGTGTAACTCGACAGCATCTCAAACTACATCTCCCAAAATGACCATGCAGCTCCATCTATCAAATTGGCTGCAGATTGAACACGACCGCTTCGACTGTGGCAGGATCTATTGTTGCGTGCGAGAGTTTTAGCTTGAGCCGAAGTGTCTTTGATGCCGAGCGCGGCTCCTGATGTTTTTGGGCGCGGTATACACTAAAATGTACTCACTCCGTTCGGCCTGACACTCAAGAGTCCTCTGTGTTTAAGGACCCTTTACGTCGACGGTGAGAGCAGACAATACGCCCTCGCTGGTACACCTGGAGTGAACATCGCCGTAATGGCATCGTTGAGTTCACTCCAACACAAGGTGGCCCACGATAGGGACTGAAGAGCTTTGGCACAAGGACACTTCTGGTTTGTGTGTGCCTGCACGCGTCTCTGTGTGTGTGTGAGTGCGCACAGCGGTGAGAACAATAACCTGTCTTTAAGAGTATTTTGCCCCAGACTCCAGATAATTAATTCTAATTACCAGGGGGGCCCCTCTCCTCTGACACACTAAAAGTAAGTATTCCTCACTCCCATTAAGTCAGGTTACGCGAGGCCACACACTACATGTATTTACCGGCTATAGCTTTGGGTACTTGTGTTTACATGCATGTTGGGATGCGTGGCCCCTTCCTGCCTGAGTGTAAATGAGCACAGACCAGAGACACGCCTCACAATCAAACGTTCGTTTGAAAACCTAAATTGTCATGATAGGTATACGTAATGGCATAAAATCCAGGCTCCCTCTGAAGTGCCACTTTAGCTCAATGGCACTTTCTAGTTTAAATGAATTATTGAAACGCAGTGAATGAAGAATATTATGTACAAGAACAGGGAGAAAGGACACATGAGAAAAGGACTATTTCAGGCAGGCCGAGGAACCAGCGCTCTCCTCCTCTGAATATTTTCTTTCAATTAGCACGGCTCTCCTGTCTTTCCCTCTCTGCCCACCTGTCAGACAGACAACATTTACATTAAAAACAGTCCGATTCTCCCATTGAGGTACTTTTAATGAGCATGCTAAACCCCTCAAGTCTCTTTCTTACAGTATCATTCAACAATTTGCATAATGAAATATGCATGAGCGCTAATTTAATTTTCAGTCCAATATTCAAATATAACACAAGAAACTAATGTCGGCTACAGAGGACTATTAGGGGTCGACATTCATTGATATCTGCTGCTGACCGGTGTGTCTGTGGTCAAGTGAAGTCTTATTGGATTTCAAAAGGTTCAAAACTCTCTGTGTTGCCAGATCTGTCATATTCTAATAACAATACCACCATGTCCCGCCTCCTCTCTGCCCTCCCTTCCCTTTTCTCGCCTCCGTGCTTTTTAATTTCTTGCCCCGGTGCCTTCATCATCGGTCACCTGTCATCAGCGCAACTTGTGGACTGAGGGGTGGGAGGGGGACACAAAACTGACACGGGGCGCCGCAACTTCGCTCGTGGCGCCCGCTGCACGGACACAACTGGCTGGCACAAGGTCGGAGGACCGAAGCGCAACACTCCCCCCCGCCCCCCCCCAACCCCGTTTCATGCCCACTCGCGTTCCTCGCGTAGGAGCGGTCCACTAGTTATGATGTCATCGCTTGGGCAGACGAGAGATCAGAGCTAACTGCTTCACTCAAAGCAGCGTGCTACAAAAGTGGCGCCACGGGCGCAGGAGAACGATTAATTATTTCCACACAGAGAGCTGAACACTGGTAGCACCCAGCAGCCGAAGCGAGAAAGAAAAAAAAAGAAGAAGAAGAAAAGGAGAAGGAAAAAAAAAAAAAGTCTTGTTCTTAAATAATGAGGAGAAAAATGGACTGGGCGGTGACATCGCATGATACCAGTAAGTCACTGTGTGAGCCCAACAAAATGCATAAATAACCGACATACAATACAATAAAGAGGAGCTGCTGCGAGAAACAGGCGGGCTGGGAGAAAGAGCACATGCAAATGAGTTCAGGGGAGCAAAAGGGAGAAAATTAGACTTTTGCACTCGCTGTGGCTCTGTGTATTTGTGTATTTATTTCTGCTTCATAAGCACGTCTCAGGACTTTCATGGCTGAGTCATAAAGCACTGAAGGTTATTGACTGGTATTTTAAATAAAGGCTTCTCGAGCAAAGATTTGACATAATCTCTCCCGCGCTCCATCTCTCCGCTATCACTCCGTCAATTTTTTTTTCTTCCCTGCACCAGCTTTCTCTTCCTCCTCCCCACACACACACACACTAAGCCAAGATAATAAACCAATTTCTTCTTTCAGCCTTTGTCTTCATCCCTCCCGCCTTGGAATTATTCCTCTCCATTCCTCCTTCTTTGTCTCTCATTCCGACTGTCTGTTTTTTCCTGTCTGTTTATCAGTCTTAAACCCACTTAGCTGCAGTTTCCGAAGTCACACCCTGATGTATGTGGTAGGCCTCTGTTATTGCAGCGGCCGCTCATCCCCCCCCCCCTCCGCTCTGTCCTTTCTCCCTCCCTAATACCTTTCTCATCCCTGCCTCCCTCAGGGCGTCATCTCTAGCCTCCCTCTGTTTCTCCCTCCACCCTTAGCAAAGCCTGTGCTGACGTCACCCTTCTCCGCTCCGTCTGAGCCAGTAGTCTGAGTCAGACCCAGAAAAGACTCCCTCATGTCCCCAGTACTTCCATCTTCCTCCTTTCTCTCTTTAAAACTCATTGCCGCTCTGCCAACATGTTTATGCAGCAGGATGCGAAACATGAAAACATCAGCAAAAAAAATTAAAAAATCACAATCCACATCCTCACTGCATTGTGACCCATGATTAATGCATGCATAACACACACACACACACACACACACACACACACACACACGCACCCACACACCTTTGCACCCTATTCTTACCGACACCAAAACGGTTTTATGTATTTCCTGCCTGCCTTTTTTTTTGGCGTTGGCAGAATAGCTCCTTTTTTTTGTTTTTTTTTTTAATTAGCATGACCACATCAAAACAAGGCAGTGGCCTGGATACCGCCTCGCCCGCTGGCTTTCTTCCTTCCAATGTGCAACACACATATGCACAGACAAACAAACTATTCACTAACAAAGCCGCGCTGTGGCAGGCAGGAAAAGAGAAAGCTGCGATGCGGCAGTGGGTGCTGCTGTTGTTATTGTCTCTGATGTTTTTTCACTTTGTTTGGCAGACCTCCCTTCACTCCATCTCCGTCTCTCCCCCCCTCACATAAACATAACTGACTGACTGGTGATTTGATGAGGCCGACGCTGGCTGGTGGACCGCGCGTGCGTGTGGGTATGTTTATGCATACGGGCCAGCGCATGCGTGCGTCTGCGAGCAGATGTGAATAAGGGAATAAATATTTGAGCGCACAGCGTGTGTGCGCGCACGCGCGTGTGTGTGTGTGTGCTCGGATGCAGATGTGTTGAAGAACTATATAATTACAGAACAAGTGAGAGCTGCGAGCTAATCCTCATGAGCTGAAAGAGGCGTCTGAGAGTGAGTGACACACAAAGCTTCAACAAAGTCCTTTGGAATCAACATTGGGATACAGTCGAGGCACTCCACAGCGCTGTGACTCACAGCCGACAATATGTGTGAACACATACTAACTTTCTGGAATGGTGTCTGGACATCATAAACACACTGGCGGGAACACAGTAGATAGTGTCGCCCCCCCCCACCCCCCAACCCCCTCTCCCCTCCCCTTCCCTCCCCTCTTTCTCCCACGAACACAAATATCCCAGAATAGAAAAGGAGCCATCAAAGCAGCATCGCCACTGCACCCAGTAGGACAACAGCGAACCTGCCTCACAACAGTTTGAACTCAGCCAGTGTAAACAAAAACTGGGGCTGTGTACCAAAAAAAAAAAAACCCAGTTATCTAATATAAACTTGAATGTAGTTTCAGCTGAATTTATTTAAATTGTGCATTGGGGGGAATTTATCAACAAAACCGTGTCCTGAATGAATAGAGCAATGGAACCAAAGCTGCAGCTTACTGTACCTCTGAACGTATGCGACATCTGTGCAGCAGCGTGAGAGACGTTCAAGATCGTCGGCGTTCACCAGCGAAATAAAGAGTAAAGTAAGACGTGGATTAGTAAATAACTGCATTTAGATTCTGTCCCCCACATTCAGTATATTAACATATAAATAAACATCTGGAATAATGCATGGCTATTCATCCTTATGCAAAGCTGAACTATCTCCCAAACAAATAAATAAATTGCAGTTTTTTTTCCCCATGTATTTTTAAACAATACGGTTTCACTCAAGCTGACAACTTCTATCGGAAAGAAACTAAGAAACCACGTCACCATAGAGACAGTGCACCTGATAAGAATACAAGGAAAGCGACCATTGTACGTGATCCAACAATGATACGTGCAAAACAGTACGTTTTTTTGGCCCTGGATCAAGTCTTTTGTCTGATTGGGTCTAAAAGGGAAACCTTGACTTTTTTAGCGTGTTGGAAACAGCACCTCACAATCTGCAACAGACACAGGAAGTCAGAGCAACAGGCTGACTGATACTGCTGGTTGATTGCCTGCTCAAGGCCTTCTTTATTAGCCAATATTATCACCGTCAACTGCTTTAACAGTGCACTCAACTTTCCTTTGTATCATGGTAGTTTGCTGCATTGAGATTACGAGAAACATCCCTCAATCAAGTTAAAATAGCAGTAAAAATAGTTTTCTCACACAAGCAGTGTTTAACATTGCAATGAATGTGTGTTCACATGCATGCCAAGCGATTTTGGGGAGTCTGTATAAATAATGGATCAAATGCAGTCTGCTACGCCATGTCTAAAAATTCCTAGTGCGTGCGTTTAACACTTCAAAGATGGATATAAACTTATTATTCTCACAAACTACCATTGGCTGTCAGGTAGAGCCTGATTTCATGTTTACGTTCACGTGTAGATTTGGACACATGGAGAAGAAGAATTTAGTCCGTGTTTCTCATTTGTCTTCATAGCATCGTGAAAACAGACCCACAAACACATTTCCATATACAATTACTGGGAAAAAAGCAGCAGCAGAAGAGGTCGGAATACATTTTACTCTCTCACACCAACAAAAAAAAAATGGATTTATTATCAGAGTGTGACCCACGGAGTCCCATAATATTTGGTGAGTCTCGAAGAGCCATATCATTATTTTCTTTTACTCCCCTCGTGTTTGCAGGAGGCTCACAGGAAGTCAGGCAGCTCGCCCGGCGGAAAAGCCTTGGACCGCGCTCAGCGAGCTGAACTGAAGTCTCCGGCGCGCAGAGTTCACGGGCGAAAAAATGCAAATGCGCCAAGAGGCCCGCGGATGCGTTGCCGGATACACTCAAAGAGTAATCATCAATCAGGGAACTTACATGGAAATGAATCTCACCCTTTTCGGATCCCAGCTCTCGAATCACTGGGTGTGAAGTCACACCTCTCAGTTATCGCACACAAAACAGTGACTCATAGTGACACATAACTTATGTGACCGAACTTCCCATAATTTGAATAATTCCGTGCATCTTATAAGTGGTACAAACAAAAGCATGTGAAATTGTTGTGAAACGAGAGAAATTATTAATAGAGGCCTGACTGCATCTTCTTGAGTTTTCTGCAACACCCCTTCATGACTCCTCCGCCGAGGCCCTTTTGGCTTCTCTTTTCAATTGACAGTCGAGAATATTGAGAAATCTCTCTGCAGAGCTTCCCCCCCGAGAGCCGTGCGGCGGCTGGAACATGTAAAATGGACTCATGGTGCGCATAATGTCACCATCTTATTTCTCTCAGCTTGCTCACCCACACGGCGAGGTGACTCGCAGAAAACAGAGCGGGGAGGGGAGGGGGGGGCATTTTCTGCTTCTGACAGTTGGACTCATGCATGAACCCACAATCAGGCAGGTGAGCTGTGGAGACGTCTGGGATGAAGCCGCACGACAGAAACTGGGGGAAAATGAAGCTTGAAAGAGTTTGTTTGCTTTGCAATGGTATTTTTCCTTTACTTCAGGAATAATAAAAAAAAACAAGCTGCTAAATAAAAGGTCCTTTACAATTATGCAAAGAGCTTATGAAAATGTTCTGCATGTTAAAAGTGTAGTTGTCACAGCAAATTTTTGTGTTTTATAATATATAATTAAAAATAAGCCCTGTGTTTTCCACACTATAAGGCGCACCTTCAATTATATAAAACCACTGTTACTTCGGCAATGCCCCCTGACTACGGCAGCCATAAGTGACCAATATTGATCCATATACAAAGCGCACCAGATCATAAGGCGTACTGTTGTTTTTTGAGAAAACTAAAGGCTTTTAGGTGCCTTATAGTGCGGAAAATTTGATAAATGCCCAAACATTGAAACGACCTTGAACGAGTTTCGGCATAAAGCAGAAACGACTCAAATTTTTCAGTACCTCAGGTGCCTGCAATAAAAATCCTCATCACGAAGCCGTCTTGAATGTTTGGAAACGAGGACAGGGAAAAAAAAAAAGAGGCGAGGAAAATTAAAAAAGAAAAAGGAAAAATGCACATTTATTAATCCAATAATTCATACTGAAAAGAAATGAAATGAAATTCCCAACCTGTTATAAAATCAAGCGCGGGGAGCTGAGCAGTTGGAAAAACATTAAGAAAAAAAAAAAAAGCCAATTTGTGGAGAATAACAAAAGGAAGAGGGGGAGATGATTTCACTGGGCTCTTTATGTCCTGCGGGAGTTCAGGAAACCCATTTGACAGCAGACAGAGCAAAGTTACTGTATCTCGCTACAGGATAAAAAGCTGTTAGGCTGGCCTCTCTCTCTCCCCCCCCCCCCCTCTCTCTCCCTCTCATACTTACACACCACAGATAAGAGTCCTCTGCTACTGGCCTCATTTCTGCTTTATTAGCTCCCTGATGTGGTTATACACACATATACAGTCGGGGCTGTTTGGAGATGGACGAAGTGAGTGATGGGCCTGACAGAGAACAGAAGGGATAGAGGGGGTAGCAACTGCACGAGGATGCAGAGGAACAGGGATGGACGAAAGAAAATGAAGAGGGATGCAGGGAGTGTGATTGACAGAGGTAAAGGAAGGGCAGCAGGAGTCAGGCACCGCGGTGTTTGTGCTCGCGTGTATGCCTACCATAGGGTATAGTGAGGCGGCTGCATCACATCCTGTTTCCAGCATCACCACCACGCCGCATTTATGAAGAGATGACAGATCTGTCTCCTCCTTTGTCTCCCCCACCGCTCCCGCGCGCACATATATTCATGCACACAAACACGGGCACACTTCGCGGCGGTCCCTGAATGCATTTCTGTCAGCTCTCGACCTGTCAGACAAGCCACAGGTAAAATAATGCTGTTTTCCCTGCTGGGAGAAAACTTTGAAATGTGTTGCATTATTAATATTTGGTTAGAGGATGCCACTCTTTTATACTTGTCTCTTACTCCTTCGGAAAATGTCAGGTGACATTTCTTTTTTTGACATATAACATGCAATATAGACAATGCAATAAATACACATATAAACTATTTATAGTGTACAGCATATGTCCAGGATGGGGCTTCAGTAATACACACAACGCACTCTTGTCATGCTCATGCATACCCAGCAGAACATATCATAAAACAGATGTCAGTGAAAAGAAATGACTGACAGTGACATGACTGCACTCAATTCCTACACAAGGACGGTATGCAGCGAAATGTCTGACTCGTGCTCCCGGAAAGAGTCCGCCTTGCATTTTCTCGCCTTACAGCCCTGGTAAATAAAATGAAATTTGGGTTTTGAGTGCAATCAAACAAACTGCAGTCAAGTCAGTGGCAGCACTCATCGACAATCCCTGTGATTAAATCCTTTCTTCAAACTTTTAGTTGAGAACGTTGTCTCTGCAGACCGAGGTGTATTTTCATGCAAATTGGAAGCGGTGCAAAGAGTTCTTCGGGTTTTTTATTTTACAATGCCCGTGACATTGATGAGATAACATATGTCAGGGCAGAAAAAAAAGCTGCAAGAGCTTTTTTTTGCTTTTTTTTATAAACTAAAATGAGTATAGAGACTAAGAGAGAGCGTAATGCATACTAATGCAGACTTTAAAAATGACCTACTTTTGCGATAGGTTAAATTTGAATGTTATTTCCAGCAGATAGTCCATCTAAATAATCATTTCACAAAACTCTCGCAGTAGAAGCCCGATCATACACAAAGGAGGGTAAAGAACATACGCACATGCACACAACACACACACACACACATACACACAACACATACACGCACACGCACATGCACACGCACACCCTTTTACCTCTAAGACATACTGACGACCAAGTACGGTTTTTGAACTCCACCATCTCTCCTCTCCTCTCCTCTCCTCTCCTCTCCTCTCCTCTCCTCTCCTCTCCTCTCCTCTCCTCTCCTCTCTTCCCCTCTCCTCTCCTCTCCTCTCCCACTGGTAACCATGGCAACTTCCACGTCGTCCGATTCCAGGACACACTCGGGGAGTCTTACTCCTTTTTCCTCCTTGCAACATTCCTTTGCCGAGACCCCCTGAGTTTCCCCATGACTTACATCGCGTGCGCGGATTTCTCTGTGTGACACCTCTGTCTTCGGGATTTAATCCAAACAACCTGCTTACACAAACTCCAAATCCTTCTACAGCTAAAAGACAGGATGGATTTCATGCAGCCGGGTTGTCCTGCGCGATTGGTGGGGGGCACGGGTCTGTCTGAGACGCCATTATCATCAGGGCGACAGAGACACGCCACCCGGCGATGCTCACTTGCGGGATTTATTCAGCCTCACCTTGTGAAGCACAAAAGACTCGGGATGTTGTGCAGGTGCTGGGGGAGGACGGTTGTTCCTCGTGTCCTGGTTAGGATTTGCATTGCGCCGTCAGTGTCAAAGTGTCAAGTCAGTCAGGTAGTCTGTCACCAGACATGTCAGCATGTCTGAGGCACTGTTTCGCATGCTAGACTCTGGATGTGTCAGAGATTGTGTGCGTATATGGGAAAAGGAGTGGGGGGGGGAGGATGTGGTGTCTAGGTCATTCTCCTCCCATTCTCAGGCAGCCATGTAGCTTTGGTGCTCGGTGAAGCATGATAACTAAGGTTAGCAGAGCTGCGGTGACAGGAGAGAAGGGTCAGACAGTAGAGATTGTGACATGTGGAAATCCAGAGATTTCGAGAAAACGCCACAGCTTTCAGTCACGTTGGACGCAGACTGACTTAGTATGAAACAGAAAAACAATTACTGAAGAGAATAAAAATAAAGTGTCAATTCGCGCCACGTTTCAGCCAAGAAAATGTCCGTATCTGCGTCTCGGTGTCTCCATCTTAAGTTTCTGTTAACTTTAGTGAGAATATCTGCGTGTGAATGCATGTGCAAGCGCACGTACGTGTACATATGTGTGTGTGTGGGCCCTAATTACCGTACTGAGCAAGGGTGACAGTTTGGCCCCCAGGGTGCCGCAAGGCATCTCCTGTATCCGTGGCGACTATACGAGGGTGGCAGCACATGCACACACTTGCATACACTGAGCAACACGCTCACAATAAGTAGGACATTTCCAGATATGACCTCATTCAGTGGGAAGCAGGATAGTTAACGGAGGAAGTGGTGAAGGAGAGTGAACACGTCGGGACAGAAAAAGTCCGAGATGGCTCGAATAACATGATATAATTGCTTACGTCCGGAGGGGGTCACTTCTGTGAGACAAACACCCCTATTAGAACGACGCAGCCTCTAAACAGAACTAAAATTTTGCATAAAATAAGCAAGTTATGGAGGATTTGTTGTGATTCTCTGTTCCGTTTCCCTTCGCCCTCTCCTTCACCCTCGGTCTTCACAAAAGGGGAATGAAGTCAGAGGGAATAGAGAAATGAAACGCTGGTACACCTGAGAAGAGTGCAAGTCCGCGCGGCGTAGCTCACAAGTTACACAGTCCTGGACCGCAACACATGGCTAACGCGGGCTCGCAGCCTGTGATTCAAGTGGGTTTTTTTTTCTATAATTCAGAGAGTCAAAGGGAAAAGAACTTCAGAGGTTTCTTTACAGTCTCCCACAAGAATGGTTCAAACGTGGTGGTGCTGCTGCACACACCCTAACACATACGCGGTAACATACGAAAAGCACATCGCTGTACGTGTACGTGGTGACACGCACACGCAGACATACGATTCCACATGTCTGTATGTCTCTATATGTCCAGAAACCTGTATATATCTTTCACTCTATCTGATGAGTCTGTGCGTGTGTGCGTGTGTGTGTGTGCGCACACGCACACAAATGCATTTACATTCTAGCACTCTAGCCTGGCTGCTTTGAAGGCTCTGACTCAGTTCTGAAGAGACAGGCTGCCAGAAGAAGTTGACCAGGCACAGGAACTGATGGGGAGCACTCTCAGTTTGGAGCGCATGTTTTGTGCATGTGGGCATCGAAGCGTGTGTTCGTGTGGTTATACCTTATATATGTAAGCAGACATGGCTGATGCACAAATGTGTGTTTACAGAGATCGCGTATCTCTTTCCCTCCGGTCGCTAAAAGATTCGTTTCCAGACGGGGGGGGGGGGGGGGGCCGTCCCGGCCCCCAGGGTTG
>JAUESF010000074.1:5806301-5819856 GCA_032274765.1 Malacoctenus tetranemus | reverse complement strand
CCCCCCCCCCCCCCCCCCCCCCCCCCCCCCCCCCCCCCCCCCCCCCCCCCCCCCCCCCCCTTCGAGGCCACCAATGTTTCTGCATATTGTCAAAATAAGGCAAGAATCTAAAATAAACTTGAGAAAATATGCTACAAGTCATGCCACAGCTTCAACTCCAACCCCCCACCCCCCCAGCCCACCCCACCAAAAAGCTGGGGATAGAAAAGAGCCGAATGGAAAAACAGGAAAGGCAACGAAAGCTAAAACAGATGGTGAGGGGGAGAGAATAAGTGACAGTGAGGGTGAGAAATGGGGGGTGAGAAGCAATTTGAGCAATGGGAGAAGAAAGAAGGAAAAAAAGCTCGAAATGGAGTGACAAAATTTGAGATATCAAGAGGGTGACAGATAGAGGAATAATAAATGAGGCATGTTTTTATTTAACACTCTCAAAAGCAAGGAAGGGAAAGGATTCAGAGCGGTGGGGAGAACAACTCCCCACCCTTGTCTTTCTTGTCAAAGTGTATTTTTTTTTTCTTTGTGATGCAGAAAGGGAAGGAAGAAACGGGGAGTGATGGAGAGAACGAGATTGGGGAGAAAGAAAGGTAGAAGGGCAAACAAGGTGAGAAGGTGGGAGAGGTGTTATCGAGGCATCGGGGGGAAAATCTGTTTGAAGTCCAGAAGTAATTTTCTAACACGGCGGCTGTGGCAGAGGAAGCAGAACAGGGTTTGTGTGCCAGCGTGCACTGTCCACACATTCTTCCGACTGTCCACACTCGCAGCCTCGAGTGCCCGACTGCATGTGTGTGAGATTAAGAGACAGAATGAAAGAGGGAGAGTGCGCTGAAAGGTACTTGGTCCATGAAGCACTCAAGTATCAGTGAGGGACGGGTGTGTGCATTGTGGAGCGTAAACGTAGGCGCCGTCAAGTCATTTTTATGTGAATAAATTGCTATAACTTGTAGGCATTTCACCATTTTGGCTTGCAACTTTCGCCCGGCGCTGAATCGAAGCAACCCCCGAAATGCTGTGCAGGTATAACTCTCCCCGGTGGCAGTTTAATGTCCACTCACACCCTGGCTGTAACCAACGTTTACAGCTTTAAAAATACCGGGAAACTGATACTTTTTTGGGGAGGGGAGACGGAAAAGTATGCAGCGCGGCGTATAGGGGGGAAAAAAAAGAACTATAGACATACTGTATTTTCCTCATTCAACCTTTTAGGTTAAAAACTTTAGCTGCAAGAGAGCTGTAAAACAAATTAAAAAAAAAAAAACCCTCAGTAGCGGTTGAGAACAACGGCGCTCGAATTCGAAACCTGATAAAACGCAGCGAGTCGCTGAACTGAGGCCAGTATATCACTAAAACAGATTAAGCGTAACTTTCATGGCCACGGCTTTGTTTCCCCTTCAACCCAGTGTATCCCAGTGGGGAGATAATCTGGGAAATGCAGCGGTATCAGGTCCTTTCTAGGTTGCCTGAGAAGCCTTGTGAGACCCTCTGGAGATATGAGGCTTTGATATCAAGACCAATTATGTGGTGTGGGCACACACTCACACAAACATACATACACAGACATGCACAATTTTGCAATCACACACACTCGTGCACCATCACACACACACATGCACGCACGCGCACGCGCGCACACGCACACGATGCTTGGCCTTGGAGAGTGGTAGGGAGAGGAAAACAAAGAGAGAATGTGATACCGAGGAAACACTGGGCAGGCGGAACATGCTCTGATTTTATCAGCCAGTTGAACTGAGCTTGAAAGCAAAAGACGATACAGACATAGAGGGAATGAGAGAGTGGAAACCAGACAAGCTGAAACAGACTGAAGAAGAGGGGCGTGTGAGCATGGAAGGGAGCTGAAGGCGCACACGCGTGCACACACGCGCACACACACACATGCACACACATACACACACACATGAACGCGCGCACAGACGCTCACAAGAGCCTCTGCAAAGTGTGCAGCAAAAGCCCAGATGAAGACTTCTGTTCATGTGTTCGCACACACTGCACATTTGCATGCAGACACTTTCAGAGTCCCTCTTTACATCCACAGGAAGCGTTGGTGCCTTTCGAACACAGTCACTGCACGCGGCAGCACGAGCGTGCCCGACTCGTGTCGCTGCCGAGTTGTGTTGGTGTGAAAGCACACTAACAGCTACTTGCAACACATACACACCCCCACTGAAAATATATGTGATAAACAGTTGTTTCCGGTCTGAGTCACCTCCACAGAGGATCCCTCAAGATTAACTTTGGCCTCTGGCTCTGCTAATTGGAGCTTAAAGTCTGGTGTAGCCCCTGGGCAGTGTATGCTGTGTGTGGCACAGGCTGTGCGCGTGTGCGTGCGTGCGTGTGTGTGTGTGTTCCTGTGTATAAATTATGGATGGAAAGGGCTGTAGGAGAGTGGCCACACAAGCTGCAGCTGCCAGGACGAGGGGAGAGACCCAACCAGGCCAAAGCAATCGCAATCAGAGCGCCACCACATGACACAGACAGGTGGTTTGATGGGGAAACAGAGGAGAGAGCCGCACGGAGGAAGATGGCAGCAGTACGGAGACGGGTAAAAGATGAGAGAGAGAATAATGGGACAGCAGGAAAGAGCACTCAAAGTCAGAGTAACATGTGATCTGAAAAACCGAGAAACTAATGGCGACATTATTGAATTATTTATGTCCAGACATTGTCATTACAGAGAGCATAGCTTTTTTTTGTGCCATGCTATTTTTGTCCTGCTACTATTTTTCCATTTAGTTCCCATCATTATACCTGCCCAGTGCACAAACCTGTTATTTACAGCCCAGGCATCACAACAGTATGGGAGGAACATTCCAACTCCCACTAGGCAATACCACAAGACTATTTACTCACTTAATTAAAGCTTGTGCTGGTAAAATCAATGATGAGCCTATATAATATATTGACCAGGTGGGGGCTCGCAATGTTATTCTGAGACTTCAGCAAAGAAAGCTAGAGCTAAGATACTTCTTCAAGAAATGGGACACTCAGGATAGTAACAGATGGACGAAACAAAGGATCAAGTTTATCACATTAGGCCTTCTTACAATGAACACACTCTCATGATTTGGCGCTTCCAAAGCCGTCATATCCTGTTTCTGTTCCTTTCACACGTCTGTGTTGAGAAAAATAAATCGGAGTTCCATCAAACCACATCACAGTTTGTTTGAAAGCCCACTGAGACCTCCTTTTAAAAACCCACTCAGCATTTTTTGGTTTGTTTGTTTGTGGGGTTTTTTCTAGAGAACCCAGGTTCAGATGGCAGCAATAACGAGAGCACGAATTAAAACAAACCGAAACGCACCGGTGCTCCATTGCGACTCAGAAATGACAACTGTGATCATGGCCCTTTTTTCAATTCAATCACACCCGGTTCAGCAGGGGTGTTGTATTGTTTTGTGCTATGCTCCTGATGTTTTGCGGTAATCTTTGTGAAAGTGTCATTTAGAAGTTGGAGCTCCGGTTTGACCAGGATTAATTCTAAGGGAACAGTTGGCGCTGCACACCTTGGGTAGCTCCGATCTGTGGGACTTGGGGAAGTAAATGAAGCTCTTGAAAGCGCTGCTGCTTTGGCTCTGTCTTTGAGCAACGAGCGAGCCTTGCACATTGCACTAAAGAAACACCATGGGACAAACCTAATTAACAAAAGCAATACACAGAATTAATTACATCCACTGTTGCTGTCAATTTTGCTCTGCAAATCCCAGAAAATATAAGGCCCCTCCGCTGAGAGGCTCTCTGAAAGCGCACGGCCGTGGGATTCACACTCTCACATGCACGAGCTCGACCACGCACGGATGCACTGACCTGAGCGACATGATCTTGTATGCGTCGGGCAGGTAGCACCGCGTGTTCTCCATCTGGGCGGGGTCCGAGTCGCAGATCTTGTCGTCGGTGCGTCCGTAGTTGGCGCTCTCGATCATGATGACGTCGGTGCCCGGGCAGCGGAGCTCGATGGGGTAGGACTCACAGGACAGCTCCCTGCGGACCACTGCCATGGGGATGGGGGCACGGCCATAGACTGGACAACAGAGGTCAGATCGAAATTATCAGGTGGAGCCAGCTGTCTTTCCTGGCGCACAGAGCCGCGAGACTCACTTATTGAGTTGTTCCTTATTTAATTTGCACCAGCGACTTAAATTGTACAATAATGAATTATGTTCGACTAAAACTGTATTTGTACCCCTGTCATATAGATGTAATTATCTGCACTATGTGAAAACAATAGTGCCACAGAGGGGCATGTCCACTGTCGCAAGTGACTCGACTCGTAATTACTGTTTTGCGGTTGGAGGTTTCAGACATCGCTCGCCATAGAGAGTAATTGCATGGCAAATTCAACAGACATCCAGAGCTGCAGAGATTATTCAAAGATGGCAACACCTAATTATTCTCAGAAGTTGGAAATTTGATGCATACATCCACTTGCGCGGCGCTGAAATGGGAAACATGTCATTAATGCCAATAAGACTGAAGGAACTGAAATCTCTCTGATCTCTGAACTGCTTTAACAGCTTTGTGTCGTATGACTGTGCTGTCACCAGGAAGGGGAAAAAAAGGAGAGGGCGCGTTAGCTGCAGTGATTGAATTTAACAGGCCGTTCTAATGAGATTTACTCCCCCTCTCATTATATGTGCAACACAATATTATACATTTGTTTGCCTGCTTTGTTTAATATTTTTTGCATTACAACAAATCGCGCCTGCATTTTCTTGCCCTTAACCTTGGAATGAATACATGACGTGAGTGTTGTGGTAACAGAGGTGTGGAGTTTGATGTCCCTGGGATTTTGGTTGTTGTGATGTCGCTTGGATGTTGTTATTCTCTGTTCGAGCAACCCCAGGGAGCATCAGTGATTATCCCCAGATAGATAGGTTATCAGCTGAGGTGTGCATATGTGTTATTAGGTTGTTCTTCCGTGGCCGCTTCAATAATGACGCCGATTTAATGTTTGACTTTTGCCTCAGCAGCGTTTCTACCCATCAGTGGAACTGGAGGACGCCTGCTTTAGCTGGTGCAATATACACGTTAGGCATTCTCCCCCATGAATAAACAAATACAATATATTAAATTCATGACAAGTCTCGTGTCTATAGGCTCTAATTTTATTAAAGAATATATCTTGTCAGGACCTCCCAAGTAATTCTGTGAAAAGCACACGTCCTCACGTGTATACACAAACGCAGCCAATGATCAACAGAATCAGATGTAGAGGCGAGACACAGCACCGCCTTCCTCGCTCTCCCTGTCACAGTTACCATGGCAACTCTGTCCTCCCTCCCTTGGCTCTCCCATTGGTTGGAGGAGCGTCATGGTTACACAAATGCAGCAGAGAATCTGAATGAGCTCAATGACACTCTGCCCGGGCTCAACTTAATACTGCCCTTCACCGCATCACACGCACACGCGCGCACACGCACACATACACACACATGCACGGAGGTACAAACACACATGAATACAAATGCTGTGAGTGATGGAACGCAGAGGTAAAATTTACAGCCAGTGTGGCCAATATCTGCGTGCTGCTGTTACCTGAGGGCACAACATAGATAGAGGCAGCGAGTCGCTTGGAGATTAGATTGATATATAAGTGACATTTACTGAAAATGTCCCGTCTAATAAAAAGACACATGCATGTATATGTACATTTATCACCCCGGGTAATGATTAAACCCTAAGCCCACATTCAAACAGGATGTCTGCGCGTGTGAGGATTTGAGGTCAGCGGTGCAGCTTTGTGTGTTCGATCGAGGTTGCTTAGGACACTGGGTCATAATTGTAATATGTTATTCCGTCAGCGTCGGCTCGTTAGGGTTTCCATGGCCGCATCGTGATCGGGCCTGCGAGCACAAATCCAAATTTTGAAGAGAGGGTCAATTGAAGCCTCGCGGGAATAATGGGGGATTGTGGGACAGCTGCCTGGACGCCCTTTCGGATCAGATGTTGTCCAGTGTTGAATTACCTGGAGCCCACTGGCCAAATTGCACGCGAGGTGGGGTGGGCACACGCGCACACACTCGCGCACGGTTCAAACGAGGGGTCTGTCTGTCTTCCAATTAGAAGCCGCTCTGCCTTCACGAGCAGCACTGAACACTCTGATTCGCACGCGCCGTCATCTATCACCTTTTAATTTATCCATTTGTATCAGCTGTCGCACCTATTGAATTGCAAGTGTTTACTTGCCTCCCAGGGACTCGTTCAACACATATTTCTGTTACTTTTTACAAACAAGCACGCGGAGTCGCACAACACATCTCACTGCGGATACATCAGATACGTTTATGTATTACCAAACATAGACTACGTGTCCACACCGAGCTCTCTGTGTATGTAATAACGTGCGAGCTGGCAAGTGCATGTTAATGTGTCTGTCATTAGTTGTGTAAGTGGTGACAGAAACTTGGCAGCCACGGACGGCACAGACAATCTTATTCAGACACTCTCATTGCCTCAGGGGGCCGAAACAAAAGGATATCGATTTTTACATTTGGGCCAAGAACAAGAGAGTGGCGAACGAGGTGGATGGATGGAAGGGAGGAGAAGGAGAGGGTGAGAGGAAAGAGGAGGGAGAGAGAGAGAGAGATTTAAAAGGTGATCTCTCACTCGAACTGCCAAAGACTTTGGCCACTGCTGGTGTCTGAAATGTGGGTCCTCCGAGTTAAACCAGAAACAAAGCAGTTTTCAAGTGCAGAGGAAGAGTTCTAAAAGGGGAGGTTAGCACAATATCTGAGGATTTTTGTGCGTTTCCATAAATCCACGACACTGGCAACAACATCATAAAACAGAAATTTATCTGACTTGGTCTGTGCAACCAAAACCTGATCCAGCCTTGTGTTTTTTTTAGGGCGGGGGGTGGGGGGGTGCTCAGTTTAGGACACAGATAGATCACAGCTCACCAAATAAAAGCTCGTAGGAAGTGGAGGAGCCGACATTCAGAGTGTGATAAAGAAAAGATCAGTAGAATTTACTCGGCAGTTACACCAAGGTTACACTTTATCTTGGACAATCATCCTTCAGGGTGTTTGTGGAAATCTCTTCACAAAGATGTTACTTCCATTTATGAATAAGGACAATGCTTTGATTTCAAAATGTATTATACTTACAATTGATTGTAATGGTTGAATGGTTTGGTCTTCAGTGAATTACAAAGAGTAAAAGGGGCCACAGATGTAGGTGTGATGCATGCATGAAAAATGTAAATAAGAAAATCAATAATCTGTTTGTAGAATCTGTTTGTACTTTATGTATTTTGTAAGTCTGGTATAATGATTTATTCTCACAACATGGAGAGTAGGAACGCTTTGTTGTGAGATCAAATCTTAGACCAAAATCCCACTTTCACCCAAAATAAAACACATTTCTTGTGAGGTTTCTGAAACTTTGCGCTCTCCTGTTGCTGCTTATTTGTCTTCTCAGCCCTGAAATAACGACAAGACATGGCTCAGTGAAGAAGATGGAGTGCTTGCTGCTGTGTGTCCTCAAGCTAAACAGTCTTTGTTTCAACTAATCCTTGCTAAGTATAAACAGCATGATTTGCATATGTCGACTTATTCTTCAGACATTGATGCAAATACCTTTGACTGAAACTCATCTCTTGGTGTCGAAGCAAAGCCCTCTGTGTTTGTGTGCGTCTGAGTGGCTGCCTGCGAGCGTGTCCTTGTGTGTGCCTGAGCGTGTTCATGCATGCGGTTTTTTTTAAGTCGGATCTACGCCCATGTGGGTGTACAACATTTCAGTGTTTAAAGAATATCATCTGTGTGCATGTATGGCCGCGAACATGTGAGGCGGTACATGTTCGAGCGTCTGTGTGCACATGTAAGCGTTTGCGAGACAGTGTGATTGACAGTAGCCATTAATAGGATTAAGTCCGAGTGGGCCTGAGCCTCCACGTCGATTCTTCAAAGCCCGGCGTCGCAGGGGAGGAGAGGAAACACACAGATGACCCACTGGGGCAGCATCTGCACTCTTCTTTTGCCTCCGTGTGTGTGTCTGTGTGTCATAATTGTGGTCAGTGATAAGAAAAAAAGTTTCACATGCTGTAAATGGTTTTGCAGCTGCAGTGCACAGACTGAGCCCTGGGGTGTCTGGGTGTTGATGGGGGAGTCAAGGCTGAACAATGGAAGGTCTTTACAGTCAGAGGATACTCTCCTTACTCACGCTACAGATAAAAAAAAATAAGAAAATTAAAAAAACGTGTGGAATTGAGATCCTCATGATTATTGCCTATAAGTATGTGATTTGCCAAAGCAATAAACACAAATCAAAATTGTTGCAAAAAGAGGGATACAGTCTCATTTTTGAGCAAATGTTGAATTGTGTCACTATTTTCACGCTTTTTTTAAAAAATAGAGAAAAATGCACAGGAACCCGACACCAGACCCGATCACAGACGGTCTGCGCCGATCTGTCCAGACTTTGAGCGCGTGACGAGCACAGACAGTCTACGGATTTTCAAGCTGAACGCGACGCTGTCTCGTGTGCTACATACATACATGCAGCAGGTGCTAAGTGGCGATTATCTCCTGTGTTTATCATTTGTACAATATGCTGTCAGTGGTCATGTGTGTGCTCCGTATAACCAATGTGCATGTGAAATATCCCAAGGATTGGTTTAGAATTGCAGTCTGTTGACCTTTACAAGAAAACATTGACAAATGTGTTAAACAGGATGGGACCGTCAAGTAAAAATAACAGCAGAGAACAAACAACTCTAAGGAAACAAGACCCTTATTATAAAGGTGAACGAATACCACGTCTCTTACCGATGGCGAAGGGCGCAAACAAGGTGGAGATGAAGAGCAGGCATCTGGTCCACATGACGTCTGAGGTTGACCTGGAAGTAGATTTGGAGGTACTTCCTGCTGGGCCCAGACGGTCTTGTGGTGAGCTGTTTTTCTCACAGCTCGGTGTTCCTGACACCATACAGGCCTGCAAATGGACACACAGAAGGGATCTGCTCACTTCACTGTCGCATCCAAACACTGACAATGATTTTACGAAGTGGATGTGTTAAACTAAAACATGCATAAGATATTCACAATAATGTATTCACGCATATGCATAATATATGCACACATACACCACTACACTCGTCTATACGCTCTGTTCAGTTGTACAATGCATTCAATCTTATCGACTGTAGCTTTTCCAATCCAGTCCATCACTCACTCTGATATCAAATAATGAATTATTCCTTGTCACTAACAACTGGAGATTCTTATTTACACTGGGCACATTTCCAAGGGTCCTATGTGTTTCTGTGTGACACAAGTTTTGTTTCCTACGCCTACAATTTTACAGTGTCTATAAAAAACAATTTGCTCTGCACCCCCGCCACCGAGTTTATGTAGGAGAAATGATTTCCCTGGCGCTCAATTACTTTTCCTTACTTTCAGGATTGACGTTTTAACAAACAGGGCTTCACCCAGGTCAGTGTAGCTTTCTGTAGACATATGTCACAGTGGACAAGGCAGTAATCAATAATTATCTGAAGGAGATAAAGAGAGCAGTGAACGATTAAGGAGCACAGCGGTACCTCAGGTTGTTGCAATCACAAGCCAACAACTCTTGTTCAAAAACAACATAGGTCGTACAAGAAAATGTGACCAAATAAGAAAAGTTGAATAAGTGAACAGCAAATGCTTTAACGGATTTAGTGTTGCCTCTCGTGGCAAATGAAGAGACTATTTATGAGACTAAAAGCACATCAATCAATAAAAAGTGCATGATTAGTTGGAAAACTGGACGGAGATCCTCTATTTGTGTAAGTGTACGCTCTGCCCAGTGGCAGAAATGGCATATTATGCAATTCAAAATAGCATTCAAACTAGTTTAAATTCCATTGGCGCTATTGTTGTATCAGTTTATGGTTTTGAGCATGATTATATTATTCTAAAACCGTTATATTGTCCCCACGGAGTGTCAAATTCTCTGGCATCACGTTGCAAATGTCTCGAAACAAGCTCGGAGGCTGCTCGGATATTTGCACCACCAACCTTCACTGCGGTGATACCGAGTCTGAAGCAGTAGAACAAGAATACAATCAGTTGAGTAAGTGTACTTTCAAAGAGATTAATTGTCATATGTAACAAAGCTGTGAAGGAAATGCGAAACTTGACGTTCAAAAAACACCCAGCGAGAATGTTTACATATTCATCTTTCGGTCTGCGTCAGGATTCACTTCGCTTGCGTTTCCACATCGCCATCAAAGTGTGAAATGTATTGATGTCCCGATCTAATTGTTCATTTCATGGTCCATCAGCGATAAACAATTAATACAAGGATGGTGTGTGAGTGAAGTTAAAGCAGTGACTGGTAAGCAGAGGGCCACGTTCTCCTCTCTGATCTGATTACGCAGACCAGCATTGTTCAATCACTCGCTCACTCGCCCACTCGTGCTGCCAACAAGTAACTCAATTACTGTCTTTCAGCACTCCTAAATTTCTTTGGTGGAAAAAATAAATAAATAGCAGAAGGTGTGTGCTCCTGTCACGCTTTTTTAAGCCAGCGGAGGGGTTAGTGCATCGCAGAGTCCATTATGCAATCAACCGAGTCGATGTGAAATAAAATGTTTTTACCATGGGAGCAGTTCAAAGGTAACAGAAGCTGAATTTTGTGCCTAAATAATCGCTGACTGTCCTCACGGGAGCTCATTCTCAGCCACAAATAAACAGGCACATTAAGTTTTTGTGTGCAACCAGTAGAGAGGTGGGGGTGGGAGGGGGTGGGGGGGGGTGGGGTGGGTGGCTGCAGATATTTGCAACAGCCGGGGACAGATGGAGCTAAGCAGACAGCGAGAGCCATGGGAAATGCATCATGTGTAACAGAGACTATTGATCAGTGTGACCATATCATTTTGGCCCAGCAGAGACTAAGACAATGGCCAGCCAGCTCCGTCATGCCGTGCTGTGAAGGCAAATTGCTGCTTTGGCACCGTCACAATCGGTTAGATATTTGCAAAAGCTTCCACCATCATTATCGGAAAACATTATCTTTATTCATAGAAAAATACAACAATGACGCAGACTGGGTTTTTTCTTTGTTTTTGGTTTCTTTCCATCCACAGAACCATATTGCACATGCATGATGCATCCCCTGAACTTCTGCAGTGACAAAAAGCCTCGTGCCGCAGACATGACAGACAGATATACCCAGAGGCATTTGTACACAGCAGAATATGAATCTCTGGGAACAGACCAGAGACACACGGCGTGATAAGAACTGTGCAGTCATCTGGAGGTCTTATTGGCTCTCATCTTTCTTCGGATGTCGCTCTTAAATGGGTGAAATTGGAATTTAATTTTCAATTTGAGATAATAAAAATCGAAGCTCAACTCAATTTTAACAAAGTCCGAATAGTTGTAGGGGGAAAAAAATCTCATTTGCAATCTGGCATAACATAGTCCAACACTTAAATCCAATCGCTTCATTATTTATAGCCTTTGATCATATCATATTTTTTTGCTTAGGATGGTGACGGTAGCTTTACTGTAGCATCTCATCCTTAACGATGCAAACAAACTTGACATTCGCCAACAACTTTGCTTTATGGATTGAGGTCACAGCGACATTTGACAGAACGTCGAAAAAAACAGTAACAAAACAAGAGGACAAAGTCATAAATTGCAAAGAAAAACAAGTTGATCATAGAAGTGAAGCATTTCCTAGAAAACATTACACATAATATATGTCGTATGTTTATATTCCAATTTGTGTGAAACACCAACTGTTCTCACAAGCTTTCACTAACTGATAAAAAAAACACCTTCCAGTATAAAAATATAATCTGAGTAAGGAACAAACTTACAGGATCTTCAGCTGCAAAATAACACCTAACTGAGCAACGAGTGGAAATGCCAAAGTAAAGCAGAGTAAACCCTGAATTTGCAACCATAACTTTCGCTCTGACATTCTCCCTGTTCCCTGTTTTAAAACAAGCCCGATCGCAGCAACACTTACAAACATGCTTATCTCCTCAAACATCAGGCAGTGAAACTGATTTCATGGGGAGTGTGATTTTATTGCCGGTAACCATTCCTGACAAATCCCTAATGGCATTTAAGTGATAGACTCACAACAGACTCCCCTGTATTATTTTACCCTCCGCTTAAACAACCCAACAAGCCGCCCCGTTTTGATTGATTGGCTCCTAACTCGAGTGAACATGAGCAATCTGACCAGCTGTCCCCAACTAGGCAGAGGAGGCACACGCTGACATATGGCCGGACGCCACCAGCCACAGCATTCCACTGTTTCATAATTCAAAAGCTATTCCATCACCCCGTATGCTACGCCACCATCATCACTCAATTAACCCTCTCGCGTCCGGGCGGCTGCGCGCGCTGATTTTTCGCAGACAATGGTCGCGTGATGGCCCAAAGCGGCGCAGGACACATCCGAGCTAAAAAAAAAAAAATCACTCAAGTTGTGTTCATAATTTAACAGGGCTGCATCCTTCCATATGCTCAGTTAATGACATAAAAATATGTTCCGTCTACAGAGTCCATAATGGAATGGTGATGGCCCACAGCATTGCTCTGTTTTTCTAACCTGCTTCCTATCATTATCCTAATGGCGTTGATTGGCTCAGGCGCTTTGAATGAACAGGCATTAATGATGCTAATTATCAGAACATATGTGATGTGTTTACACTCTACGTTCAACAGTTGATCACGCACACAAGACATGCAACACACCGTATGCCCCCCCACCCCTCATCCGAACCAACTTCGCTGTTCAAATTATGAAATAATCAAGACATATTCTTCAAAACTGAATCAATTTTTTCCAATCCCGAGCTAGCTGCGATGTGTGCGCGAGTCTCCGCGGAGATGCTCACAAAAGCTACATCTGCATAAAACTGAGCAAAACATCCACTAATAAGCAAGATCAGACCTAAACAAATATTCGTCACAGACTCCAGCTCCCCGACTTTACCTGCTGTTTATATCCATTTCCGCCTCACTTGTATCCGCCCAGCAGGCGTCTGCTAATTACTCCACAGATGTAAACATTCATTACAATGTTTTGTCTTGACTGTCATGCAGCACGAATAAAGCTCATAATGCATTTCGCAAACAAAGACACATTTGATACAATTTTAGTCGTGGTAAAACTGTCTCAACAACACTAGATTATTTAGAGGAGGACCAAGTGAACAATCTGCTCCCCAGTAGTATTGCGTAAGTGGCACCGTCTCTGTGGCCCATATTTCTCTGCCCCGAATCTTCCGCTCCTACAGGGTCAGCCACTACGTTCACAGACTATATTGCATGCATCCATGAACTAATTGATGTTGGGCTGATTTTGTGCACCAAGGCAGCCTGACCCCATGCGTATTTGCGCGCGCGCGTGTGTGTGCGCAGTCCCCTAACGAGAGTCCTGCCTGTCACAGCACCCCTCATTCGGGGATTCTCTCTTTCACTAATGAGTGCTGACCGGACTGGGCTACCTCGTCAACAGGCAGCACGCGCACCGACACACACACACACACACACACACACACACACACACACACACACACACACACACACACACACAC
>JAUESF010000074.1:5782281-5793241 GCA_032274765.1 Malacoctenus tetranemus | reverse complement strand
CGCATGCACGCACACATACACACGCGCACACACACACACAATCACCTTAAATGGGCCACCTGTAGTTACGTCTCAACAATTTTTCCTCATTTTATTGATTTTTTTCTATTTTTTACTACAGGATTTCACAAAAAAGATTGTAACCCTTGAATGTCCACATAGAGGGAAAATATTTCCTTTCATCAGTTATCTTCTTATTTTTTTGGAGCATATATAAAATAATATAAATACACACACAGCATATATTTGTTTTTTTTGTTTTTTTTATCTAATCTAACTGGCCGCACACTTGAGTATAATGACCTTGGCAGCTAAACAGGAGAGTCCTAAATGATAATGCAGCTTTGCCAACAGACACAGCAGGGAGGAGAGAGGGAGTCAGTCACATTGTTCACAACCAATACAATCAATAAAGCAAAGGATCCCACATAAAACGCGACCTCTGGGTTTTTTTCTACAACAAAGTCACAATGTATTTCCCCTCTTCGTGTAAAACCGATGTCAACTGGAATACTCCAGCGAGCTGTCAATATGCACGAACTGCACCATGCTATATTGCCAACAAATTGAATGTGCAATTCATCAGCCCGACTGTAGGAGACAGTATTTCTAATTAAAAGGGAGCTCGTAAATTCGACATTTTACAGGTCCTGCTCAGCTTGTAAATACACTGTAAATAAGATGTGGTGAGCGGCTCCATGGGCAGATGAAGGTCTGGGTTTGTGGTTAAACTCCTGCTGATGCCTTCAATGAACAGCGGGCTGATTGCAATTAATTTCAGCCTCCGTTTTCCTCCAAAAGGCCGAGCACAACACACTGTCTGAACACCTCCAACGCTTCCTAATTGAGCTATTTTTCCAGATTTGGATCTTGTTGTATTCACCGCATGTTTTTCATTTCATGTTGGGCTGCATTCTTTTTAAAGCTTGGTCACATCTGATTGGATTAGCAGTTTCAGAGGAAACATTTGTGAGGCCAATTAGAGCACTTTCTGGCACAGATGGAACCCTGAGATCTCCGGGGAGAACACTGGGTCATATCTGGGTTCTAAAAAAGCATAAAGCGAACTGTAGAGTCGGCAAAAAAACAGCACACCAGGTGTGTGTGTATATTTGCGTGACTATCTCCCGGGCCAAAGGAGGCCTGCAGTAAACAACTGTGTATTCTGAGTCAACAACTCTGGTTAAATGTGTTTAAAATTATTACAGGCTGAGGCGGTGTGTTCTCGAACCCCGCAACAATACAAATACAAGCGCATATAATCTTACCTGTTAGAGTGTGCTTTGTCAGAGTGAAATGAAACCGCAGAGAATCACATCTCAGTGGCAGCTGGATGTCTTCGTCCTGGAGAGACAGAGAAGGAAGAAAAAAAAGGCGAAGACATTAGGAGGAGATACAGAGAGAGAGGAATCCAAAAAGAGAGAGAGAGACAGAGAGAGAGAGAGAGAGACGGGTGGGGGTTATTTGAGCCCAGTGAACTGGAGTCCCTGTCATTTTTCACAATAGAGACAGATAGCTATAATATGTAGTGAATGTGGGGCACAATGTGAATAATAGCCCCCAGATTGTGTGGATAGCCATAACCCACTCCAACACAAGAACCAGGCCGTTCACAATCCACTTTTGCTTGTGATTGCTTGTTTGGACTTCGCATGTCAGTGTGCACGAGATCACGCGTGCAGGCGTGTGCTCGGGTGCGTGTATGTGCCCTGCCTTGTAATGACCCCTTGAGTGTCAGAGTATCAAAGTCTATAATGGTCCATCTCGGCGCTGGCTGGCAACTCACGGCTAAAAAGCTCTCGCTCGTGCCATGATAACTGGTTTATATGGGTGGCATTTCACTGCCAAATGCCACAGACACTTTTCACAAAAGGAAATTGTTAGCTCTGTTTCTAGAAAGCAGAGTGGCAGTTACTCACACTTAGAATGTCTCATATCTCTTTCGCTCTGTGTCTTGTCTCCGTCCCAGTCTCCCTGCGCATCTACCCTCATTTTCCATCGCTGTGTGCTTTCGGCTCCCTCTTTATCCGACTGGTTTCTCTGTTCGCTTTCTTTTCTTTAAAAAAAGCAAACAAAAAAAAAAAAAGAAAAGCCCAACCACTTTGTTTGCCTTCCCTGACTCTCACACCCACCTTACACCACGGCGTCTTTTAGGATAAACTTTACAGTCCCATCTCACAGGGGTCAGGCTCTCTTTATAGTCTGCATGTTCTCAGTCTGGGTACTGCAGCTGACAAAGCACATGGGATACAGGCTACTGTGTGTGTGTGTGTGTGTGTGTGTGTGTGTGTGTGTGTGTGTGTGTGTGTTGAGGCTGAGGAAATATTGTCTGTTTGGCCTTGAATTTTTTTTGTTCGTCTTTATCTGTGTGCCACACAAGATTTTCGGAAGCACAAAAAAAGAAGGTCCAACACACACACCCACAAACACACACACACATACACACACCCAGACGACACAGAGTGTCTGTCCATGAACCTCTCCGGAGCTCTCAGGCTGGCCCACGCAGTAATTGGGTCTATTAGCCAGTACAGGGGGCCGTGAGCAATATCTACGGTCGGGTTGGCAGAGACTGCAACAACAGATAGATTCAGTGTACCGTGTTTGTGTACATTCACGTGTTTGCATCTGTTCAAGTGAATGCATGTAAATGACTGTAGACTCTCAGTGCTGTGTGTGTGTGTGTGTGTGTGTACACACGAGAAGTGCCAAAGGCAAAAGAAAATAAGTTAGGTGATAAGCTCCCCCACCAGCACAACACCTTCATTCATCTGTATAACATGGTGCACATTATTCACACAGTGTTGGTCAACAATGGCCGCGTTTGTCGATGAGGACCCAAAGAGGAGAAGTGGGGAGAAAAGAAAGGTTTGGCCGGCGCTGAGCTCTGATGAGGCAGGAAATACTGAGCAGAAAATGAGACGTTTCATTGTGACTCAAGGCAAAAAAAATAAAAAATACAAAAGATAACCTGAAAAAAAAACCATCCATTACTGCAATACATCAGCTGAACAAGTTTTCAGCTCAGATGAATTTCATTTCAAATGTATTGGGGTTCAAAACTACTTTTTGTGTGGGAACAAATAAACAAGTTTCCAAGGAATATAGAGCAAATAATAAATCTAACCCTAACTTTTGTGAAGTGTTGCATTTTGCCTGAAGAGCCGTCAGCCCAGTACTTGTTGGGACTGCGTCCAACTTCAACACTGTGGAGCCTTGATGTCTTACCAAAATTACTTTCGACTGTGTTTTTTTTTTTTTTACTGTGACCCAAACTTGTCCCTAATGTTTTAGTCACTGAATTTAATCATGACGTGGGTGAAACTCGCTGATATTCAGAATATTTAGAAATTCTCCAACCAAGTGGTTGATGTTTAACAGCATCTCGTGAGCGAAGGTCACATTCAAACAGCATCTTTTTTTGTTTATTTTCTGGATTGCTGTTGATCTTTTTGGGTTTTTTTTTTATTAACCATCAGCATCATGTTTTATTGGTAACAGCTACATTTCAAGTGATTCCAACTCCAAGGGCCGACTGTATAATTTGTGATCTTGGCTCCCGTGGTCGCCCCTTACTGCAACTGGCAACTAGCATTCAATTTTAAGGGGCGCAATCTATCGCTGTCCGGACGGAGACGGATGGCATCCGATTTTGATCAAATGAAAGCAGGAAAGCCAAAGACGGTGGACAATCACGCTCCGAGCGAGGCAGGGACAGTGGGAGAGACATCGCTGGAGCCCGACTGAACAATGGATGAATTGCTTTTTCCTGAAGTCTTTGGGCTCAGTGTCTTCCAGAGTCAACAAAAAAAGAAGAAAGAAAGAACCGTAGAGTAGATTTCACATGATAGATGCTGCCCATTTTCCCACACTGAAACAATGGTGATTTCTATTATGAGAGGCAGTGGTTGTATTGATGTCCCATGTCATTCCCATTATTCATCAACCGGCTGTATGTAATTAGGATGAGTCCACAGTATGCTTTCATGATGGTTCCTCATGTAATTATGCCTTAGACAAGGGGTTACATCATAACACACCAGAAACTGTATCGTTCATGGAGATTTATGGCGAATCCAAATCAGTCGGCGCCTCCTTTTAAAGGGTGGAGCCCCCTATGTGTTCATTTTCAAAAAAACCACAGTTCCCCCCCCTCGGGCTTCAACACATTCAATATAAGCATGAAGAATACGGAGCAATAGCGTATACGCTCTACCCAGGCGTAAAATTAAAGACTCTTGTCTATGTGCCCCACATAAATCTTTGAAAGACAGAAGGAGAGAGCGAGGATGAGGAAGGGCGGTGTCGGCGATGAAACAAAATACTGGTTGATTTGTCTGGTTATTGTGAAGCGTTGAACTGTGATCAACTGTACTCAACCCTGGACAATGAGATATTTCAATACATGGATGCACAGACACACTTAAGGTAAAAAAATAAATAAATAAAAAAGAGAACAGGCATCATGTGCAATAAATATGATTCAAACCGTAAACATGACTTATAGTAATTGTCTGACAATTGTTTTCAACCAAAGATTTGTTTTAAAGGAATAAATCTTGTTCATCAGAGGCTTTTCTCTCACTCCTCCACAGTAAGCACCCTGGACCAATATCGTCTCACACTCATCTTGATACATGCGATGGATGCAATCTCATCTATCATACGGAGAGCGGCTGAGGCGAGAGCCAATCAGAGGGTTCAAAACGCTTCTCAGCACACGGAGGGAGAGTGCGCGTACAGTTTCTCACATGGTTGGAAAACAGACATGTGGTCGGTGTAAGTTATTGCTGCAGGCCCACAGGCCAGAATGGTAGTCATCTGTCTTTGTGTGACACTATCAAGCTCCTTGCAAAACACAGAGGCGGTAAAGCCATTTTATTACGAAATGTGAAAGATACATTGGGGACAAATTGACGAGGGCTGACTCATGCCAAAGGGCCGCGCTCTTATAATCTCAAATGAATTTGAATGTCCCGTGCAGAAACGGAAACGCGCGGCGTGTTTTACGGTCACACGCTGGGCGAGGTGCTGGCGGTGAGCGAGCAGGCTGGAGCTCCGTTTTCCCACACAGCATTATTCACCGGCCAGTCGAACGGGATTTAACCTTAGGCAGGGTAAGATGCTATATTTACACACCAGACGAGAGTAGTCGGCTCGATAACACAAGAGGAAAAACACAAAACAGTACAAATGATGCGAGCATGCATTATGACGCCATTGATCACGGCGGCGTCTGCTAATATCTTTGTTCCATCAAGCATGACCGTCCAGTCGTCCTCGCCCCTCTTCGGCCTATCACGCCACACCAAGAGCAAAGCCCCGGATCAATACTCCATGGCACATTTTCTCACTCCCAAAGACTTCGGAGGAGAATGCCATTCGACATCAATCAACATCCCAGCAGTGCCACCGAACAGGCACAATAAATGACAGTATTTATTTTTTTAATTCACCATCAAACAGCCGCTTCCATCACAGCGCCTCAACTCCGATCTTTCAGTCTGGTTTATGCTGAGAGGAACCAGATGAACCGAGAGTGGAAGACGTATGTAATGCAGTTAAAGTAAAAGCCAAGTAAGCAGGAAATTTAAGAGGGGCCTGGGGATGATGGTATTACAGCAGACGCTGATTGTAGACAATCTGCTGAAGAAGTAAAAGATATGGAAAGTATCGTGGGTCGCAGTGGAGTGGCTATGGGAGGCGTCGAAACCAGGAAGACGACCACGCTACAACTATTCACATTATTCAAGAAAAACTGCAACAAAATACTGGAATAAACAGCAATCGGGAACAATTGAGCCCGAGTTCCCGTTGCATTGTCACAAAAAGCAACGCCACCCGGTCTTTCATTGGCACCAATGAATCAGTCTTTAAACAATCCTGCATTTTCAGGCCCTACTGTAGTTTCCTCCATTGATAAGAAAACGGCGCGTTATACCGCGGCACCGAGAGATTTATGCCCCCAGCCCTGTGATGACCTCATTGTTCATTGCCCCATAATTCAAATCTGATCCGCTGTGTTGCATCACATTGTGCATGACTCATTTCCATGCACCCCATTCTTTAAACAAGCGAGGCCTCCTCAGCACGCTATAGTCAACCACACAAACAAGCCGGCGAAGAATTTCCCATCAATATCGTGGTGACTGACTTAACAGTTAACACACACAGCCACACACTGTTTAAATGGACTGAACTGGGAAGAAGAGAGGAGGGGGGTGAGTGCTATTGTAAATGATTTCCTGCAGAGACCAAAATAATCGGCAGACCTTTGAGTGAGCTTCTTACAATCACTCTGGCCTTGTACACTGATTCTCCATTCAGCTCCCTAATGGCACTGTGTGTGTATGTCACTAAATATACAGCTGGAGGCAAAGTCTATGTACATCTCTGTGTGAGTGTGCAAGCGTGTGCATGTGTGTTAGCATAGAAGAGCAAACGTGTGTGCCTCAGAGTTGATGTCGACTGCATTAATGCGCTTAGAGTATCCGCGGAAAGCAATCTGTGTGTGTGTGTGTGCGTGCGTGTGCGTGTGTGTGTGTGTGTGTGTGTGTGTGTCTTTCTATAGACTGAAGACAGCTTTGAGTGGGGTGCAGGGAGGTGAAGGGCGCAGCGGAGTGTGGGCAGTAGATGTGTGGATTGCAAATGTTTTGCCGGTTTATATTTCTTTGAAAATAAGAAAGAACCACAACTAAGAGCATGGCAGGTTTCACAAAAACTCATAGGCCGAAGAGGCATTGTCTACAAAGAAACAACCGGTACATATACAGGCATGGAATAATAACAGTCGCCACCACTGAATTCATTAGCTGTGTTCTCTTTGCTCATCGAGGATCATTTAGATGAGCTGAATCCAGAAATCACATTGGTTTCTCTAAATTAGGTCAGAGTTGTACGAATGATTTGTAGCATTAAAATATTCAACTGTGTTAGAAAATGTTTTTACTCTTTTAAAGCCCTAATTTGGTTGACAAATATTAACAAAAATCCAATAATTACATTGCTAAAATGTAACCGATTCAGTCAGTAAATCAGATTTTGTTTTAAAAATCAATCGAGGACCAAAACCTGACCTGATCGAAGGGAACAGATGTCAGTTTTTGGATTCACTGGTGCAAAATTGTCCCAAAGCGGTTCAAGTGAATATTGACAACTTGTGATTGTTTTGGGTGGGGGACTCATTGTGGTGTCCTTTTTCCCTTTTTCACATGTGCAAGCCCTCAATAGTTGTTGAAACAGGTCTTGAAAACAATAAACAAAAGCTACATATTCCAGGTGATAAAAACTGGGACGGCACAGAAGTGGAGCAGCACTGATGCCTCACAGCAAGAACCCCCCCAAGTTTTGTTCTCGCCCAAGGCCTTTACTAACTGTGCCTGCATGGGTCCTTTCGCCAGATGCGCTGTATTTCCCCAAAAAATCCAAAGTAATGCTTATCTGAGTGTCTGGTGACAGTGGACGTGTGACTGACAGCCTCTGTGTTGTAGCCCCTGTGATGGACTGGCCCGTTGACCGAGCTGTCCCCTGCTCTACACCCACTGTCAGCGGGGTCAATGTCCTGATAGAGGCCCCAACTTGGATAAAGCTTGTGTAGAAGTCGGATTGCAAATTAAGGTATTTCACCTTTAGAGTCGGAAAGTGGCTTCAGTCGTCAAATCAGAGAACACAATCGCAAACAGCAAAACACAACGAGCCCTGGGACAAGAACACATTTTGCTGGACAATATCCCACAAATTATTGACAATAAAGGACATTATTGTGGCCATAATCCAGACCAAATTAACCACTTATGTAATGTAAATATAACATAACAATGCAAGTACAACCTTTTAAACGCAACAACTAAACCAGAACTTTTAAATAGATGGTCTGTGCATCTTACCCCACCTCGCTCATTGGACTTGAAACACTCCCACACAGGCGCTGTAGCATTTAGCTTCGCTAAAACAACTTCCATTCTCCTCACGTGGCCAATTTGCCGTGAGCAGCCAGCTTCCTCCCGCAGACACAAAGATCTTGTACCACTGACAAGATGCTTCACTCCCCTTATTTCCATCCCGCTAAGCCACAAACGCGCCCAGGTGCTGAGACCGATGCACAGAGTGAACCCTCTTGTCATCGTGTTTGAAGGCGAAAGACGAAGAAAACAAACACACGCGTGCACATGGCGATTAAGAGAGGCCAGAAAAGTTATGGAGTTCATTTTCATTTATTGGGCGATTAGTTGATGTATTGATTATCGTCCCAGCCCTAAACACAACCGCAAATCAAAAAACACAACCGCAAATTACGAATCACAACAGCAAATAAACTACAATTAACGAATTACAATCAGAGAATACAACAGCAAAGCAGAAAACACCCCATAATTTGCTCAAAACGGAAAAGGAACCTGTGGTTAACAAGACTCATCCCTGATTGGATAAACCTGCCTTTTCCCTCCCCAGTTAGAAGACGGTCTTTAAGACTGTGCACAGACCAGCCCACAGTTTCAACACAGTCCAGTGAGCCCTCCCAGTGCCTGTCAATACTCGTTAATGAAATATTCAACATCCAGTCCATAATTTTAAAAAAATAAATAAATTCCGTGTTTTTGTCACCCTGAAGCCTTGGATGTGACCACGGGTTTTTATTTTGAAATGCAATATTAGAATGAGCTGAAAATGACTGATGGGTATGGGAAAAAAGGGGGTGTCCGATGCATTGATGGATATTGACAGGCACCGTGACTGTCCTGACCGCAGTGTTAAAGATCGTCTTTAAACTGGAAAGGAAATGGCCACTTCATACCAGGTTCATATGATTCCTGTTAACCACAGGCACCTACCATTTCCGTTTTGTGCTAATGTTGTGGTTGTGTTTCCTTAATTACTCGTTGTCTTTTGTGGTGGTGCTTTGCATGTCCGGGCCACCGTACATTGCTGTGCGCTGAGCTAACTGCAGCACAGTGACTGCTGGATTATTGTTTTTTTGATAGTCTCGCCAGCCTGGAATTCACCACCAACTTGCAAAATGTATAATGGCAGGAATTCCTCCATTGTGTTAATCAATAATGATCTGCAGCAGAGATACGGCCCCTCTGGAACGCGCCGCGTCCACTGTTTGGTCAGACTACAGGTCCTTAGTTTGTGCTGAGTTCAGACTCCAATCATGCAGCAATCAAACTATACTCAGCTCCTTTTGGATGCAGGCCTTTGTCCAAAACTGCTCAACTTGATTGGTGCACACCAGGGTTCTTAACGGCAGCACCTACACACGCACAAATGACTCGCACTAAGGCAGCAGCTGCCAGGGTTCATTTTGAAATGACAGGTGAAAAAAAAAAAACTCAAATCTGGCTGAAATCTCTATCCCCTTTTCAACATCAGCTTTTGGACAGATTGTTTTAGGTCATCTCTGAGCATTTGTTGACACAATGCGGAGTTCATGGTTAAATCAGTGACTGCGAGTGTTTGAGTCTCTTCGGCAGCAAAGCAAACCCAAACCAATCTGCGCCGCGATGCTTCACAGCTACGGTTCTTTTCCTGAGAGGCTGTCAGACGTTCTACTGTGGCCAGATCTATTTTCGATTTGTCTGTTCATTGCACATTATTCCAAGAGGCCTCGTCTTTTACTGTAAGCTTCCAAAGCTCAGCGGGCTCTCAAGATCCTGAAATGTTGTCGCCATATTTTATGGTGAAGAGAACAACAGGCCCTGAATAGCTGAGGTTTTATTAAAAGACAGATTAGAATTGACATCCATGGAGTACGTCGTTCGGACATGATGTTCATCTTCTAGCTCATAAAACATTTAACTGTGGCAAATGGTTACTTAGTCATGTGAATTATTGTTTTGTAGACTGAGTTAAACGGTGAAGAAGACTGCAAAACGTAGATGGATTTGGAGAGTCTGAGCCTCCTCAACCATGGTCAGTTTTCACTGGAGATTTGTAAAAGACTGTGGTTTGTAGGCTCATCGCCGCATCGGCCCATTTGTAAAATGAAGCGGAAAAGGTCACATACATTATTCTAATTTACAGTCCACAATCTAATCCAACACTTCACGTGACACTGTGATGTGGCTACAGTGTGGGCTGAGTCAAACCCGAGAAATGGTCTCAGAAAGTCTCCTCAGAATCGTCACCCCCAAAAAATACATGTACATTATAAAAATAAAACTGTTGTGGCTTCCTTTTTTTGAACTCCACAAATAACTTTCTTCAATAACCACATTAAAGTAGCCAGGGAAAAAAATCAATATTTGATCACTGCAATATAGAAGTTAGACATGAAATGACTTCAAAGCTACCTTAGCAGCATCTTCCACTTAAAAACACTTTATGGGTTCTGAAACTGATAATATTTCTCCTTAAAAGGTTGCAAATCAATGAGTTGAAAAGAAGAGCATGGTGAAGTGCGAGCTGTGATAGTCATTATAAAGTACGTGGCAAGTGGAATCTGTAATATCCAGTGTTATTCGCTTTAGTTTTTAAAGTAAGGAAGCAGAAAAAAAATGAAAAGCAGGGAGGAGGGATCATTACATCACACAATTTTACCGTCATAATAAATGGCTGACTGGGAATCAATTTCAGAATTGATTTACACTGATTGATTCTACATCATTTTTTATCGCGGGTGGGATGTTCCACAGCCTCGGGTCCTCGTGCCCGTGTAAGGTTCCTGCTACAGAACTTTGATTTAAAACTAAATTAAATTGAGCCTTGAAGGTAGTATGAGGCGTTTTCACCTTGTTCAGCAGGTTCGCTTTTTGCGATATTTGTTGCTGTGTTTTCCGGAGTGCTCCGTGAGAGTGCATAAAAAGAAAGGCATTAATGTCCCTCCTGTGTCTTTGCAAGTTGTTTAGCGCGATAAAAGCAGTTTTGGAAAAAGTCCTGAAGACGACGGACGCAATGTGAAAGTTTTCCTCCTGAGGAGAGATCAAGCTCACTGTGTTTCACCCTGGAGCCAGAAAAAAAC
>JAUESF010000074.1:5728733-5740388 GCA_032274765.1 Malacoctenus tetranemus | reverse complement strand
GATAGATAGACAGACAGACACAGTCATGTTATGCTTGCGTGTATGCTGACGTTACAAATGAACGCAATACAATCACCTCCCAGGAAGCAGCATGGTGGGTATTTACGGACTGTCTCCTGACCCCAGATCAGCCGCAGGTCAACGCTGTGATCAAACTCCTGAGACCCAGAAGATGCCAAGTGCTCCTGCCAAGTTTTATATGGCAAAGACGGTTTTAGGACATTTACTTTGAAAGATTACATTCTCGTATCTCCTGGAAATTAAAAAAAAATGTGTCGTGGTTTCATGAATAATGAATGTGTCGCATGACATGTTGATAATGACCAATTAGAACCACCGTATGTTGAGCAGGTAGAAACGAGAAACTGCGTTTTGTTACATCTGTTACATCCACCTGTCAACAACAGCTATTTACACGTGTTTTATTTGTGTTTTCATAGTGTTTGAATTCATTTTTTAGGACATAAAGAAAGTATTGTTACAGTCGAATGTGCAATCGTCACTATATTTCAAACTTCTTTTTTTTTATCCATTTACACTGTGATACTTGTGATTTCCCTCACTGTAATTTATTTGGTTTTATTCAAGGGGACTAGTCATCATAACCACAACAAACACAAACGCACACACTCGTGGGTTTGTCATTGTGTAACATTGTGTCGCTACTCTACTGTAAGTGATCTCATTAAATGTTCTTTTGCTAGAGTTTTGTATCCGAAACTCCTTACAGTTCCCAGCGTGTGTTTCTCTGCTCACTCGACAGCTCATGTACCTCAGTGTGAACAAAACGAGTCCCTTATATGGTCATATATTTTGAATGGATGGCAACAAGGCAGCATCCTGTTTGCCGACTGTCTTCTCTCCCTGGGATACAGTCGTTTGCTGTTTTGCTTTTCTTTTTATTTAACTTTAAAAGCCGGCGTATACACAAAGAAAAGTGATTAAGAAACGTGAAGCTCCTGACCTGTTAAACTGTTCACGCATCTCTTGGCCTGAAGTCACATTGTTAAGAATAGATGCAAGAATTTCATTAGCATATTTTTACATACAGCTCCAGAGCGGTGAACTGCCTTTTGCCTCCGAGACTTCTCATTGTAGTAGTCGCGCTCCTTGTCTCGACATCCCTCTTGCTCTCTTTATCTCCGAGTCTTTGTCAAACATGAATAAACGTGCAGAATGGTCTCTCCGGTTTTAGTCGAGGCGACTGGATGGAGGACGTGTTGGAGGGAGACTGACAGGTGGCTCTAGATCACCGTGTGGCGAGATGAAGAAGAAAAACCTTTTAGAGAGAGAAAAAAAAGTAAAAGAGAAATATATTGAGGACAGGAACGATTTGAACCTGAGCGGGAGCGACTCGGAGGGCGAGTAAACCTGTGCCATTTTTTAAATAAATGCACCGAACTTCCACTTTCATTCCTGGAGTTGCTGGTGACAACTTGACAAACAATACATTTGCACACAAATGTCTCATTTAGGAAATAGGAGGCATCTAGGGAGATCCTGTCTGGAGCCTCCGCATTAATCAAAGCCATCTGTTCACATTGCAAGCTTTATTGAAACCCAGCCATGGCGGTCTGGTTTATCCTTCTCCAGATGAACAATCGCTTGCCTGCTGGCACGAGGAGGGTGTTTTTTTTAAGATGAAGAGATGGCGAAATGCTCTGTGATGCATTGGCACGAATCGTTTCTATACGATATCTCCTTCTTTTTTTTAACTGTGAATATTATCTATAATTTCATAATGTAGACTTAATGTTTTTTCAAAACCAGTCTTGAATTGTCTTCATGTGAATCATTCCTGGAACATTTGAAGAGGCATCAGGACCCATTGTACCGGCCGGCCTCTCGTGTGAATTGTTCTCAGAAAGACGCTCGTCTTTCTATACGGCTCGAACAACGACGCTGCATCTTCCTGCACCTAAAAATGACATCGCTTTCAGGAGACACTTGAAAGGCACTAATGATCCGCTCTCTCCAGGAGGCGTCGCGGTGGCCAAGCGATTGTACCGTGTGTTCCTGTCATTTCCATCCATATTCACAAATCCACACGATTGTGTCATTCTGCTGTGGCTGCAACCTGATGGTACAGGATGGAGAGGGGGGGGAGGGGGGGAGGGATAAAACAGAGCCCACTGATGACCGATCCAAAAAAAAAGTCTCTTCCTGTTCTCCACTCGATCCCATGAGATTCTCTTTCAAAATATTAGCCTGCACAGCAAATATGCCAGTCCTGAGTAATTCAGCCTAGTGCTGAGTCCTGAAGTCGTGATTCCCTTAAAGCGAGACCAAAATACCCCAACAGGGCCGTTTACGGTAACGGGGGGGCCTCACACCGTGGACTCACAGTTAATCGCGGCGTGCCGTGGAGGTGCCATCGTTTCACGTCATTCTCCCACACTGAGCCCAGGTTGTCATGGGCAAACGAGCCGGACTGATTGGGAATTTGGCACCGGGAAGCATGCAGGCCTGTTTTATTCAGTGGCATCGCCCGAGGCAAGAAATAATTGGAGACAATCGTGCAGTTTTGTGGGAGAAACGCTGCGTGACACATTATATCATCGAGTTATGAGATTCAATCTCACTCTGTTTCAGCAAAACAAGAATGTGGCGAGATTCCTCCTGTTCTACAGTTTGACAATTAAGACGTTTCCCTCTTCCTCTCCTTCATCAACAATGCAAAAAAAACACAAGTTTGAGATGCTCACATGCAAATAGATTCTTTCATGTTTTTATAGGAATCAAATCCAGCACCTTTCAGCATCAGTTGTGTGTTTTTTTTTCTAGTTTCATTTCCCCTCATTAAAACATGTTTTCCCCAGTTTCTCAAAGTTGTGGAAAAGCCTCCCTCAAGGTTAGTTTTCACCCTGCCAATAATGTAACACATGTCCTTGTATTGAAATAGTAGAATTTAGTAAGAAAAAGCGTTAACTATGGCTTTCATGTGTAATCATGCAAGGCAGGTAGTGGCACTCCTCGTAGTTCCCGCTCTAAATGTACCTTGTTTCACAGGTTTTTTTGAGGTCATGCTGCCATTGTTTCGACTTTCTACCTGAAATTCACATTAAAAAATTGACGAATTTGCGCAGAATCATCAAAAACGTGAATTCTTCTTTATGATTTACACGATGTAACTTTGTCTATATGTTTACTGTAAGTAATGCATTTAAAACTAAATGAAATTGTGGTCTTAGAAATTTCACAACAAAACCCCAAAATAAACCCACTAATTTTAAACTTCACATTTAAACCAAAACGAGGTAAAGGAAAAATGTGAAGAGGAATCTTGTCTTTGTAGTGCCGCAGTATGACCACATGAGGGCAGTGCGTGTGTGCCGTTATGGACACCCAGGAATTTTGCATGGACTCGATCTGACTCACAGAAGTGGCGCCACGGTGAAGTTTTTATGAAATGCCGACTGGCCTCAGGCTTCAGACGAGCAAATTTGCGCCTGGAGCGAAAGGCCTGCAGTATTAGGACCTGTCTGTGGTCTGATCAAACATGGCAACCTCATGTTCACGGAGTGATAGGCCTAAATTAGGCACAGGATAAAAAGAAAGGCAACGCCAACATCAAACAACTGACACCAGCCCCTTCATGAATATATACAAGAAACAGAATCATCAGCTCATCAACAACTATTTCACCGTTCTTCAGGGATTTCTGACCTCTTGGCTTCGGACCGACTACTTCTGCATCAAACGCTTAACAAACGAGTCAGCGGACTATCTGCCAGTCAGACCATTGAAGGCACAGACATAACAGGCAGTGGGGGTTCAAAACCAGTGTATCTTTATTGTTAAAATTGGAGAATAAAAAAAAACGCAAAGAGAAAAAAAATGCATGACAACGTTTAAGGCCTTCTCAAAAAAAGGCGTGAATTTCAGACGACGGACTGGGACTTGTTCAGCCTGTGGTCGTCCTCCGAGTAGCGCCGGAACGTCTCTCCCAGCAGGGGCTCCAGGGCCTCGGCCGAGCGGTAGGAGCGCGCGCGCACGGCGCAGGCGATGACGCCTCCCATGATGGCCACCACCAGCACCGCGGCCACCACGGCCACGGTGATGATCTCGGACAGGGTGAAGGCTCGGGCTGAAACAGAAGGTGATGGGAGGTCAGGTGGAGGGATGTGAGGTGTGTGCGTGTGCGCGTGCATGTGTGCCGCTCCTCACCAGGCCACTGGACCTCGTAGGAGTATCCCAGGTTATTTGGGGCGGAGACAAACATCTCGGCGTTGGTGACAGGAGGCCAGAAAGGAACCATGTTAAACATGCGGTTGTGTCCAATTGGGGCGTTCTCCTCTGGGTAAACTATTTCACCTGGGGGGGGCAGAGAGAGAGAGCATCCCTCCAGTCATTATCCCTGCTCATTTACATTCGTTTATATGTAAAGGAATCAGTGGGAGGGGGGAGTGAGGTACCTGGTTGGTGTCTGCTGAGCCACTCGTCAAAGATTGCGTCTGTGAAGGTGTGCAGCAGGACAAAAATGGGGTCGTTGGGCGACAGGTGAGTCTGTCCGCCTGTCCCATTAAGGAAGAGGTGCGCCAAGTTGTGCAGGCTGCGGATGACCGGATCGTACATCCCCTGGGGGGCGCTGTAGCCTGGAAAACACAGAGCAGAAAATAGCGAATGAAAGTCCCGCAATCAGCCAAATTTAGGAACAGCAAATGCTGTGTTCCTGCTAACCATATGTGCATGTGGGTGGAAGCCTGGGTGAGTGTGTGTTTTTGGCTGTGAGTTTGTCTCTTTATAATCACACAGTTCTTCAGGCACTTTTATTTTTTTCTTTCTCAGCCCGACTGAACTCCAACATTCTCCTGCCAGGTCGATCCGGGTAAAACCTGTCATGGCGCTGCGACCATGCGTTGCGACCTCTGGCTCGGGCCTCCCGCGTACCTTCGATGGTGTTCCTGAAGCTCTCCGAGGAGGTGGAGTAGTACGGAGGGGTGTCGAAGGTGTTGAGCTCCAGACAGTCCAGCACGTCCTGGGGCTGCGGCAGCCTCTGCACCATGGGCCGGGCCACGTTGCCGGCCGGGTTCCTCCGGATGGGACTGGTCTCAGTACCTGGTGCAGACAAGAGAAACCAAAAACCCAAGGTCAGTTTCTTTGTCTCTGTTCCACTGAAACTGAGTCATTGTTACAATCCGACTAAGTAGAGTTCAGTTAACAGGATTTCAAGTCGGAGTGAAGCCAGTGGTCCCCGGAGGAATGGGAAGGAAGCGTGATTAGAAACGTTGTATTATTAAACCGCTTTCTAATTCCGTGTGGGAGACTTGACTAGTTTGATCAGTCAGAAACATGACAGGGTGGCAGATTTCATCTTCAATTATTCAATAAGAGTCAACAGCAGTGAGTAGGAGCTTTGTGACTGAACATCCTTTCTTTTCTTTTCTTTTTTTATTTTCAAACATGCATGATCACCCCCCTTTTTTTTGGTGCTTTCTCTTCAGCACACAAGCACATAAACAGAGGGGCTACATAACTGAGTTGTCTCTCTGTTTGAAGATTATTCCCTCAGATCAAAGGAACCAGTAGACTGCTAGATTCCTGTCTTCTACAAGCACACACACAAATGAGGCAACACCCCCCCCCCCTTCAACCCCCACCCCCCCTAACCTATTTAAGGAGACGTTGCTTGTTGATGCAGGAAACACCGGGCCTGTCATGACTCTCTAAGGGGAATAACGAGCTGGATCACTCACACGTCAGGCAACCTCGCGTGTCCTACCTGTTACCGAACGCTATTCTTCCTCTTATGTGGAGTTCATAAGGACGTCTTTTATGTGGTTTTTTTCAGAGCTCCGCAGTAACTCGATGATTGGCGTTCTTAATTACCTCACAGTTCCAGGTTTAAGGGTGGGGGGGGGGAATACAACAAAAGCAAAAGGTAGTGATTTAGGGATGTAATCCGGTGCCACTCCGGAATGAGATCCAATCCTCGCAAATCTGATCCCCTTAAAGTCGAGCTTATGCTGCGGTTAGCTTATTAGCATAATGGCGCCCTTATTTTCGTCTAAAACCTCGTGACCCATTTGGAATTAACGTTTAAAGACGGCGCTGCGTGTTCTCGTGTCGTGCGTTGCGAAAATTGGGGCTCACCCAGAAGCGAGCGTTTCCAAATTCAGACGTTCAAGACCCCGCGTGCACTCGTTTGGGCGCGCGCGCAGGCGGCTCAGGAAAAGCAATATCGAAGAGGAGTAATTCTCAGACAAACTGTAGTAATAGCAAGCAATATTGAATTTCGCACAACAGCTGTGAGGTATTATTTATAGCAGCTTATGTTCTACATGCTTTTTTTTTGCCCTCGTTTCTGATGCGGCTGAGACGGCGCCGTGCATCGCCGCGACCCGACTGCGCGCGTTTTTTTTTTTTCGCCGAGCGACTGCGTTTTACTGTTGCAGACGGTGCCCAGGCTGTCGTAGTCCTCCACGCTCTCGCAGATCACCCTCCACTGGGAGAACACCGAGTTGGTGCTGATGGAGTTGATATCGAACGAGCTCCTGGCTCCCAGCAGCTCGTCCGTGCAGATGTCGCACTCGCTGCCTCCGATGGCAAAGTTCCAGTAGGGCAGGGCGAAGGTGGGGTCACTCAGCATGTCCTGCAGGGAGGAAACGAGAGAGGGGGAAAAGGACACGTGCTCTTGAATGCATCGTGAAGAGAGCAGCTTTGTTCGATAGAGATTTTTCCTGACGTTTTGGGGTGTTTTTCCACACGATTCACCCTCATTTCAAAAATGTTTGCAAGCTTTTCTCCATTTTGATGCTATTCTTCACCCTTTCTTTTTATTCCTCGATCAGTCTTTTTCCCATTGAAAATAGCCTGATCCTGTCTGATGACACATTCATTTTGTCTCTTCAAACAATCCTGTCGCTTCTCTTTCTCCACTGAGCGCCCTGTGTCTTTCTTACCTGCTGTCATCCCATCATTTCTTCTGCTCACAAGCTGCCTGTCCTTTCTTCTCTCTCCTCCACTCTCCTCCTCTTCCTCCTCCTCCTTCTCTTCACCCCCCCCCCCTCCTGCTCCACCACTCACCTGCATGTCTCTCTCCAGTTGCAGCAGCTGGAACCGATGCCACGTGACAAAGCCCGGGCCTTCGTGGGAGAAGTCGACGCCTCCGAAGCTGGCCTGGCCCGGCCCCAGGTAGGTCTTGCTGACGGAGTAGTAGTGGCTCCAAACGAAGTAGTTGTAAATGGTGATGTTCTCGAACTGCGGGGTGTTGCCATCAGGCCCGAACACGTCCTGATATCTAAAGATGGGGACCGCATGTCACTATCTGTTTGCTTCTCCACGTACCTCCAAGGTCACCGCTTTATACCGCGAAATCCGTTCGAATCCTGAGTGATTCGAAGTGAAAGGACGCGTGTTTTCCTCCGAATGCAGCTTGCGCGAATCGCAAACATGCGTCTCGGCTTCCAGCGTGTGACCCCGTGCCTAATAACCAGCACATTTTCAGATTTCAGGAGGTTAAAGGGGGTTTTTCAACCTGCAGAAAGGAGCAGCTTTATAAAATCAATTGACAACAAGCCTGCGCTGACATGGAAGGAGGTTTTTTCACAGACTAATGCTCTGCTGCTCAGAAGCGTATAATTTCCTTTACTCCCTCTTAGACTGATAATCTGCTCCTCCACCTGCAGCGTTAACGGAGAGCTGCTAAAAGGAATTTAAACGATTTTTTCAGATAATTTTAGGAGGGGGGAGAAAAAAAAGGCACAGCAGGGGTTGATCTGAAGCTATAATGCTGACTCTTGAGTTGCCAGACTCAGCGAGATTGAGCCAACAGGTCCGAAGGGCAGAAGCCGGCTGTCTGTTCCACAGCGATGATGATGAGATCAAACACTTGCCGGTGAGAAAAACGAAAAAAAAAACGCAACCCTTTGAAATTACATCATTGAGTGATTGGATTAGGTTGTTATACTCGTGTACCGTCTTGTACAGATGACCAGATCGGGGTGGACGGTCCTTTTAGCCTGGTCCAAAGCGTTCACAAAGGCCTGCTTCTCAGCCGAGCTCATCTGCATGATATTCCTCCTCACTGGAGAGCGGGGCAATGGGGCGGGGGGGGGGAAGGAAAGGAGAGCACGAGGGGTTGTTGAGGTGTGGGAAGGAAGGGAGGGGGGGGGGGAGGAAAGAAAAATGTTATTAAAAATTAACATCGACATTTCCTTTCTCTAGCAATAAACGCCTGCCTCCATTCCCTCGGCTGATGTAGACCCTGTGAAATCGTGAAGCGTGCAACGCGAGGTGGAATTTGCACGCCGGGTTTTTCAAGTCGAAACAGCGGGCGCTCGCTTACCCACAGAGATCCTCTGATCACAGTTTGGTCCAGTCAGTCCGTGTCGACACCGCCCGCAGTTGTAGCCACTGAAATTCCCATTACACTGACAAGTGCGGTTGAAGAACCTCAGCGGCCACCGCTCCCTGTCGTCCCGCCCGGCGTAGGGGTACTGCGGTCCGTGGCGCCGGCTGTCGGCCGCAATGGACACGCACTGGCCTCGGCCCGTGCCGGCGCCGCACTCGTCCCCGGCCGCCCCCGACAGCGACGGGCAACACTGGCCGCTGCGCAGCCCCTCGGGTGTGACACACTCCCGCGGGAACTGGGCGAGTGTGAGGGTGGCGCACAAGGTCACCACCAGGACGCCCACTCTCCACATGCTGACACGAAAAAGCCGACAAAAAAACAGAAGTGAGAAAAAAAAGGAGTGTTTTAGAAAAGTTGATGTAAAAAAAAAATCTGGATATTTTAAGGTAAGAGTAAAGTGGGTCAGATATTTCTGAAACAGGGTGAGGGAGTACACACGTCCAGGATTGTTGTTTTTTTTATTCTTCCACCCTTTTCAAAGCCACTTATCACATTCGGGGCTGTGAAAGGGCCAGAGTGTGTCCCAGAACACGTTCGCCGAGATAAAGACAAAAAAAACTCAATACACGGCAGACACACACTTCAATTAAGCTCCAGAACAACTCACTCGGTTTGTGTTCGCTTGTTAAAGGCAATTGTCTTAAGATTATTCTAAAACTTCACAACTTACACGCCCCTGCAGGCAGTACGAGTCATTATTCATAATTCACAAAGCCATTAGCTTTCAACTCTTACAAGCTCAGAAATGCTTTCAACAAAAGACGACAAGAGATGGTTTGCTTCAACCGTTTTCGCAGTTTGATTTGCTTGTGTTTTGAAGCTTGTTGATTAGGAGTGAATGAAGGAGGCACTAATAGTTCGGCAGGAGCAATTATTTTACAACAAAATAGTGATAACAACCACAGAAGTTGCCAATTAAAGAAAGCTGTGAGAAGAGCTGCGCCCTGATATATTCTACTCAAGTTCAGTGCAGTCCAACGTGAGTGAAGAGAGAAAGCTGCAGAGCGTCTTCACCTGAAATAACACCTCGTTTTGTCTGCTCACACTGCAATTGTCTCGGTTTTTTTTCATTGCGAGTTTAGGAGAAGCTGTTTCTAGATACGACACTTTATTGTGAAAGAATCATTGGAATGTGGCCCCTACCTCGGACTGGGCATGCTGCTCCTCTGCAGGACTGGAGCCACTCAAGAGTCGGCCCAATAAGCTCTGCTGACTTAAATACCCATCAAACACATGACCGGGCCTTTCTGAAGCCTGTATAAGCTGGTGCACGCACACACAAGCATGTACCCTCTCCCCCCCCACCCACTCACACCCACACACACACACACACACACACACACACACACACACACACACCCTCTCTGTCTCTCTCTCTCTCTCACACACACACGCGCGCACAGATACACTCGGGGCTACTGGAGTGCTCTCTCAAACACTCATTCATATGCCTTGTGATCATGGCCCAAATGACGCCAGTCGGTGCTGGCAAAAAAAATTTCAAAAAGGCTTCGACTGTTGGCAGTCATGCATAAGTCATGCTTGTGAAAATCTCGCTCATTTCGACTGAGAAAGGAATTTGCAAATGGTTTGTTATGGGCATCGGCCAACAGGTGACTGAAAAGACATTTTTTTAAACCATCAATTTGAACAAAATAATCACTCGTCAAATTGCAACTCGCTGCCTCATTTCTGTGTTCAAGCTATCCAGACGTTTCAATCGTTCAACGTACGGCAACAGCAGGAAGACTTGATACTGGGAAGCAACAGAGACGGGACACATTCAACATTATTCTTTAATTTTGCATCGCCTGAATCACAAATGCTGATACAAAGGTCGGAGGTTATGGAGAATCAATCACATCAAGTTTTTAACTTCAGCTCAGCAATGAGAAATCTCCTTTGTGTAGGCGAGTGTTGTTGCGGTTACGTGACACAGTTTAGATCAGACACCCCATGATTTTTGTCACCGCTCCGTGAGGAAACTGTGCTGAACGTGGACTAAAAGACTCTTCCTGTCGACTGGTTTCAGCAGCTTTACAGAATGACTGAATTGGCCAATAAGGAAAACATTTTTTTTCCATTAAATTCAATTTCAATCTAAAGAGTTCGAAGACATTAAACTTGACACGGAACAGCTTTCACACTGACACAGTCACACGTGTACAGATTATTTTTAAACAGGCTTTTCCTGTTCACTCATCCAAACATTCACACACGCCAAATGTGTTTTGGTGACTCTTTCAATTTACACAAAAACAGTCATATACACTGAGTATAAATGTGATACATATACACTTGTTATTACAGTCAGAACTGAAGGCAGTCTGTGTTGGGTTTGTTAGGGATTCAGAATACAGGGCAATTTACTGGGTTGTCCAGGAGGAAAGTGGCTTTTGGAGGGGGGGGGGGCGCGGGGGGGTTATACGGCGACAGGAGGAAGACACAAACAGTCGGTCCCCCTAAAGAACGGAAGTCCTGAGATCTTGTGAGGAGTCTGGTCCCAGTCCAGTATTGGCCGACTCCTCCGCGGAGCTGGGCAGCAGGGCCGACAAGGCTATCGCGTGGTCTTCCTGCTGCTCTTTTGTTTTGGCCAGGGTTGAAGCCACATCAGATGCGTCAAGCACGGATATCCTAAGACAGTCAAGCAGTTGGCAGAGGCTGAACACTCGTATTGGACGAACACCAGGCAAAAGAAGGAGCCTGCTTCATAGCAGTAATAGCTGTTAGTGAGTTCAACAGTATAATAGTACTATTAGTACAGTAATAGGAGCTATTTGGAGCAAATGAGGATGAAATGTGTTTTAACACAAAAAAATAGCCCCAAACACAAGCACCTTTAAATTGAGCACTTTCATGCAACAGTGAAATGAAAAAATGATATGGTTTGGTTGTAATGGGCGTTAGAGTTGTATTGAATATGCTGCTGTGAGCAAATGCGGCTATTCTCACTGGAAGGTCTGTTTGTTTAACGGCTTCCACGGCAGATGGAGGGGATCACAAACTGTGCAGGAACGCGATACACATCGAGGTAATGACACGCCCGGATAAAAATAGATCACCTGACATAATTGAGTAATTGCAGGTGATGCTGACCCGGGTGAAATCATTTCTGAAGTGCTGCGTGCGTTTCTCCCCGTGCCCTAGTTGGCGACCCCACAAGGGCACCGACGCCGGCACCTTAAGATCTTTGGTGGGTGTGTGCTGGAGCTCTGCGTCTTCGCCAATTGCTTAACGCTTCTAGTGTCTGTCCCATTTTTGGACTCTGACTTCATGTGTGTCATTCGTCTATGTGTTGCGAG
>JAUESF010000074.1:5649067-5659850 GCA_032274765.1 Malacoctenus tetranemus | reverse complement strand
TTCCTCTTCTTCTTCTTCTTCTTCTTCTTCTTCTTCTTCTTCTTCTTCTTCTTCTTCTTCTTCTTCTTCTTCTTCTTTTCTCAGCCTGAACGCTTGAACATGACATCACTGATCACTCATCATGTTTTCCACAAATTCTGTAAAAAGTATAACACTTTTGTGTAAACTGGGAAAAAAATACAAGACAACAATAAGTAAGGGAAGGCTACATTTTGCTAACACACCATAAAAATCCTTCAAGTCAAGCAGTCATGTTTCTGCTTTGAGTACAAACTGCCTTTTCTCCCAAAAAACAAGTTTTTTTCCTTTAAGCCTGGCGCTCTGAAACCTACAGAAAAACAGGCTTCATTAATCATCAACACACAGCTTTCTAAAATTAAGCCAATTAAGCCAATCAGTTCAAGGCTGTGGTGCTAAAACAAATAGTGGATAAATCCTACTTTATCTACAGCAGATATAATGAGCCAAGCCGCCTGTATCTCAAAAACCAATATTTATCACACATTTCTTATCTTTATTTGACATCCGTGGTTAGAAGATAACAGAATTACACACACACTGATTGATGTGAAATAAATGTGTTTAATTTGAGAAAAAAAGAGGAAACAGTTTTAATTGCAGATGGAAAGTCAACAAATTGTTTCTATCAACTGATCCTAAACAGAACTGTAGCTATCTGTGTGTACAAATCTTATTAATGCAAAAACCACTGAAAAACATAGAAAACTGAGTTGTTATATAACTGGAGGACTTGTCAGATATTTTCTTGCAGATTGCAGTCAGGCTTTGTGGCTGGTGATTATCTCAAAGAGAGTCAGCCTTCAGAGGATTTTTTTTTTTTTTGCCCTCTCAAAGTTTGCAGCTTCACTGCTGCACCTTCGGTTTCAGGTTTTATTCCCTTCCCGTCATCTCTTTTGCCTAAATTTTGAATCATTTATGCCTTCAGGCCTTTCTGCCTGTTTTTGTTTACTGTGATTCACCCTGAGTTCTCCCTTTCTTCTGATCCTTGTTTCCTCATCCATCCATTCACTCTTTTTCAAAAAATCTTTCCCTCCTTCAGCAAACTTTGGCTTCCATAAAGTACACAAGAAATAATGTTGGGGAAGAAAAACAGGGACTGGCTTGACCAAAATATTTAGATAAAGTGGACGTGCCAACGAGACATAGTAACTGACAAATTAGTTGACAAATATACAAACTTAACGATACGTTTTTGAATTGGACAGGACACGTTCTATCCATTTGCTTGTGATCCTAACAGGTAACCGAGACTTATATATGCAATCAAAAATGTGGTGATTTTCTGTTCTGGACAGTTCTGGCAGTCAGACAATGTTTTTTTATCCGCACATTAATTTTGATTGTATAAATTCATATATTATAATTATAAGCTACTCCTTGTGTAATAATAAACCATGTATGAATCTAAAAATAGACTAATCTTTGTCTGTTAATGACAGCCAAACACCCCAGATAAAGAGAGGCGTCGGGGGCGAACCACTGTAGCACGTCGTTTGTTTGATATCTTCTCACATAATAACAACGGGATCCATTTCAAAGTGAGTCATCAGCTTAATAGTTTGAATTGTGATCATTTTCAATGGGGCTCACCTACCTTACCAAATACCTCGATGTTGTGGGATGGAGATTGTTGGCTGTGGAACAACTGTTTGAAATCATGAACCGAGACAGGATTGAAAACGAGTCTATTTTTGATGACACCGTTCCCTTAATTTTCTCCAGTATCCTCCTGATCCGCTCCGTGAAAGCATCTCCAGCTGTGCCGTTTTTCTGGTGCAGCTTTTACGTGGCTTCAGTGGGTAAAATGTTGCTTTGTGACCTCGAGTTACAGGAGATTTGCTGTGAAACAGATTCGCGGACATTATGCGGCACAATTATACCGATTCCAACAATCTGCCTTCTTGAATTAAATTGTGACTCAAAAAAAGAAATCACTCGGACATAAATTGCGATAATTGCACGCTAAAACAGCTTTAATGCCTTTATGAGGTGCCACAGTTACATACAGGTCAAAAACTTAAAAAAATACATTTCATGTGAAACTGTTAAGCTTGTTATAGCAGTGCCACATTAAGCATAATCATATAGCAAATGATGCGGCACTGACAGATTTCATTCTGCGCGATAATTACTGTATTTTTCAAACTTTCAGCATACTTCGCTCCCCCTGTACTTTGTTCTTTTTGACAATGGGAGTTTGAATGCTGTTTAAATTCTTGCATACCTGCGCGGTACTGAAGTAGTTAGTCCTTGCGTTTGATTTCGTGCTGGGGATTTTTGTGTGGGACCACACGGTGCCGTTCAACCTTTGTGGAGTTCTGGCACATGTTTTTGTAATAAGATAATAACTACAGAAGGACGCTTTGTAGCCCGCCCACATACTGTCATAATCTCCCCGTGCGTTTATGTTCACTGAACGTGAATTTTCCTCTCTAAATGTTTGGTAATTTCGAGGAAAACTTCCGTCTTTTGCAGCACTTTGAAAAATTGTCTGTGATGTGCTCGTCTTCTTATCATCGCTCGTGTGCTTTGGAACTTCTTGTTTTTTTTGTAAAAATCAATGTAATGGATGTAATGCAGACTAAACAAGATGCAGGACTATGGCATTTCCTCAGTTACTGAGACTTACTACAGCTTTATCTTTCAAAGTGAAAAGTCCATCAATTTTACATCAAGGTATGTAAATCCTTGCGTGTGAATCAGTGGAAAATAAAGCATTTACTTTGAAAATACAAAATTGCATCTCGATCTTAAATGAAAACTCAGCAGAAATCGTACATTTTCCCGCATCACACCTGGTGTGCTTTAGCACAGTGGTTGACAATCACTGGAGTAGAGGTCAGAGAGTCCAGGGTTCATGCCTGGGTGGTGTCAGAGGCCAATTAGTGCCCGTAAACTGTTCGTAGCTGTGAATCTGTGTGCATGTGAATTTTGTTTGTTTGCTGTGCGACTGGCAAACTCTCCAGTGGACACTCTGCCTTCACCCAATGGAAGCGGAGATTTGCAAGTGGTCCAGGATTATAGAAGATGTGTCAGAGTCTCCCTGTTCTCTCTGTGCCTGTGTGGTTTGTCCCACTTTACACCAACAGGCAGCTGAAAATCAATGTCCTGTGACTCTTTCCTAAAGGCGTCAAAGATCGTTATGCAAGCGTCACACGTCTATACATGGTGCTGCGAAATAACGTCGTGGTCAGTCTGCGTAGTCACTTTAAATGGAGAGGAGGATGAAGGCAAAACAAAATTAACCAACTAATGAATCTCACTGTCAGCTAATAGCGTTTTTAGGGCTGTTTGAATAATTCTGCTTGATTAAAAAGTGGAGCATTAGTCCCGTGGCGGCTTGGCTGGCGATGAATTTAAAGTTAGCGTGACAGGTGAGTGAGCAGATATATGCGGTAAATATATACGGAGAGGTGGAGTCGCCTCTGCAGTACGGGGATCCCACTGTATGTGTTCAACAGCTTCAGCACGAGTTGTGCATTGTGTTTTGCTGGTGATAAAACAGCCTTAGCTTTAATAGCTTCTCACAGCGGGAGAAAGGTTAATTATCACATCCTGTTACAGACAGACAGGACACCTCCTCCTGTCAAGCACACGCACACACCCACTCAGAGCCACGCAAATGTGCAGACCATCAAACAAAACTGCTGGTGTGAGAGGAGGTGTGTGTGGGGGGGTTGTTTGTGTGTGTGTAACTGTCACACGAAGATGTAATCAAGCATCTGTTTGTCCTCATTTCCCTTATCACTCGATTGAGGCTTTTACTTTTCTGTTGTTCGACTCTCGCAGACAATACGAGACGGCTCGCGCCACAAATGTCCTCCTGCTGCTCATCGGGCGGAAGACGGCGCGAGGCCGCCTCGGATCACGTTGCTTCACTGTGACACAGTGTTCGGACGGAGCGGGGTTTATCGCAGCTGTTGAAAAATGGGCCGCGCATCAAAAATGAAATTACAGATTGGTGGACGGAGGTGTTCGGTGGGTGCGAGTGCGGTGATCCATCGAAAAAAAAATGATTGCTGTTGTGTTGACTCGAAGAAGGCAAACAATTTAGATCCCAAAAAATGAAAGCGACAACTCAAAAGGAATCGCCTTGAAGTGGAACTTTTTTCTTCTAAAAATGGACAACTCCACTTTAAATCATGAACCCTTTTACAGTCTCCCTTTTCATGCTATCGACTCAAACCACTTTATCTTTCTCCTCAAATATTCCCCTCTTCTTCTTTTTTTACACACAGTCCTGTCACTGTCTCTTTTCTTTTCATCCTACTATTTTTGCTCACACCCACCGCTACCTGGGTTGTCTTTTGTCCATCTCCCTCCTTCTCCTTCTCCTTCTCCTCATTTCATTGCCAGTCTAGACAGCTCCAGCAGCAGGTGCCGAGGCTGGGAGAGGTGCAGAAAATAGGGTGAGAAAGAAGGAGTGACGGAGCGAAGGAGGAAAGGAGGAAAGGAGCTGAGGGGATAAGGAAGACCGAGTGAGAACAGAGAGAGATTAATAGATCAAGCGGAGAGGCGTATGATGAAAGTTTAGAAGAGTATGGAGAGGAGAGGAACGAAAATGAAAGGCAAGGAAAGGAGAGGGATGGGTCAGGGTGAGGTGGGATTGGAGCAGGGAGGAAGGAGGGAAGGGGAGGGGTGACGGGAATGAGGAGATCTGAGAAAATCAGGTAGGCGCTATGCAGAGGAAAGAGGTGCGGAAGAGGCTATTTTAATGCAGGTGCTCAGGTGGGGAGCGACGGGAAGTGCTTGGAAAAGGAGGGGTGATATGATGTGTGAAGAAAAAGGAGCAAATGTGGTGGAGAGAAAAACATTGCGGAAGTGGAGGGGTGGGGGCGGGGGCGGGAGGGGGGGGCAAGGATGTAAGAGAGGAAGCAAAGGAGAAGATGTTCCAGCAAAAGGCGGGGGCTAAGTGAGACAGAAAAGGAGAGATAGATGGATGAATGGATGTGTGGATGGATGGATGGATGGATGGATGGATGGACAGATACAGAATGTGTCAGGGGGGGAGGATGGGAACAGTGCTGTGCTTTTACGGGAGGACACCGGCTGCAAGGAAGTGAGGTGGGTAATAAGGCCATAGCTCATTCATGTGGAGGTGCGGGCATGTGTGAGCGCGCGTGCACGTGTCGGCGGGCGCGCTCAGACAGTCTGCGTGTGCGCACGTTGTGTTGGTGGCGTGCTTGGGCAGCAGTGAGGGAGCAGCCTCCGTCCTATTAGTGACTACCTCTCACTGGATGACTTATATGCTCCTCGTTTTTCAGCAACTGGATGACAGCAGCTGCTCAGGAAGAAACAAACCCACGTGCACACAAACACACACGCGCACACACACACGCACGCGCACACATTCATGCAGCTGCAGGAGCAGTGACAGGAGAAATCTGCTCCTCCTCTCTGATGCTGCGCAAAGGGAATCAGTGCGCACCATAACAACAGCTCACAACAAAGTACACGTTTTCGTCTGCAGTCATCCGATTGGACAGTCCCAGAATTTTAATGTGGAGACTCTTAGTGATTTATACATTTGGATTACTTTCAAATAAATCGAACAAATTAGTCTTTACATTCGTCATACAGAATTGTATTTACTAATGAGCGGTATTAATCACAGAGATAATCAGTTATGGTCTCCATTACTCAGCCCAGCTCTGTCAGAGACGCGTTTGAACAATTAAAAACCTTTAATAACATAAAACTACCACATTTCACAATGAAAGGCCAGAAAAATAAAAAACTGGGGAAAAACGAACACGTCCATGTCTGGCCACGTCCGACAAGCTCGGAGTTCGCCAGTGTTGTCAAACAAAGTACGCGGTTCATCAGCGTGACCAAGACTGTCCTGAAAGCTAACATATGTGTGAGTAAGACCCCCCCCATCAGATGATCCCCCACCATCTCCGACACTTTCACCCGAGCTAACATCTGTCAGAGTTAGATGAATGCAAAGACCGTGTGAGGACTCGTCTCCTTTCAACAGTCCTCCAACCATTCATCTCGCCTCCTTTTCAAGTATCTTAATGAAGAATGAAGAACCGTATAAAATTCTGTCTAATTAGTTTCTTCAGAAAAAAACATTGTGATGGAAACTTCTGTAGTTTTAACCAAACTCTTATATTTGTTTCAATAAAATAAATCTTTGTCTTAAATATCTTTGATTTTCCCAAATTTTGAAAGAAACTTCACCTCATTTGACTTTATTTTAATTTAGTTCAAGTTTTCAGGGTTTTAATTTTACATCTTATTTGCTCTATCGTACTTTTTTTTTTTAATCCAAAAATTGTTCTTGCTGTGTTTTCTTTTTGGTTGTTGTAGAGCACTTTGGTCACTTATGGAGGTGTTGGAAAGTGCTGTGTGAATAAGGTAGATTTGCATTTTTTGCCCAAACTGCCCTCCCACATCTCGCACATCTTTGTATAAAACCTCCATAAAAAGGCTGCAAGCATTACTTCTTATCTATTATGAGGAGAAAAAGTTAAGATGGGCACACACAACAAAATGGACATGTTGACACGAGAATCATTTAACCCTTTAAAAGCCATTTTAATCATTTTATTGTTCCATTGTTGCATCAATTGTTCAATGGTTTGTCGTTTGGTTGTGTGAGAGCTTGGTAAATATGTGGGTATCATTTGTTTTCCTCTGCCTTGTTTTCTTTTTTTGTCCCATTTGAGTTTTTTTCTGCAAATCTACAAAAGTTGTTGAAATGACCATCACACCAACTATTGGTTTTACGTTTCTTGTATGTTCCAAAACTAAATCATGTGCAGATTTAATATTTAAAGTGACTGTAGTGGAAGTTTTCAAAGCCACCAGAGAGGCTGACACTCCTCTGTTTATTTGGGTGTAAATCATTGAGAAGCTGCGCATGTAAACAGAAAAAGAGAGAGATGAAAGAAACTGAAATAATGATGTAAAGTTCAAATCCACATGCTGACTCAGGCGGTCAGGTGTGCAACGGCCTGCTTCCAAGCCTGGAGGCAGCGCTCCTCTGTTCGGCTAGCAGCGCTGCATTTACAGTGGGCGTCTGACTACTGTATAATCAGGCGCTTTAGGGAATTTTGTAATTGCACAATATTTAACAAAATCCCCTGCTATCTTGCTTGGGCTTGCAAATCTAACCAGTCCCCACACTTTTCACTTCATAAACCAACCAAAAAAAAAAAAAAAACCTTTAATAGTTCTCAAAAATATTTCACAGAAAAGCCACCCGGGGAAGCGATTTCTGCTTTTAAACCCGGAGAGGATTGCTACTCAAAAACACACACACACACACACGTAAACACACACACACACATACGTAGCTGCTGAAAAAAAAACATCTTTTCAATCCAGCCCTGTCCTTTAAAGTGAAAGTTCATTTGTGTTATTGTAATTTACCATTTCCATGGTGACATTTTCTCCTGGGAATGAAGACTGACCCCATCAGACTCCTCACCCGCCCGTGTCCACGCAAACCCAGGGAGTAATGGTTCAGAGAAAAAGGGGGAAATCAGATTCTATCCCAATAATTTTAGTCATTCTAATTAAATTTATGCGTATTCTACCCTGTGAAGAATTTGGGGCATCCGTATCAGTGAGAAAGGGTGGGGGGGGGGGGGGGGAGAAGAGAGAGAACGAGAAAATGGGTCACTTTCGCAGTGGGACTGCGAGGCTTCATTAGGAACCCCGTTGCAGTCCTTCTGTGGCTATTCTAATTCTGCCCCAGCTTTCCCATTCAGCACTTGTGGGAATCCAATATCTGCCTAACATTTGTGACCTCGTCAAAAAAGCGAGAAATAACCAGGTGTCAGGTCACGCCGGTCTCACCCACCGCCACACCGGTGACATCCTGCCACCTTTCTCTATTTATTCAGCCTAAATTAACTCTCCATCTCGCTCGCCTCGGAAGAGGAAAAATGTCAGGCGCTCTTTATCCCAAAAACTTCGCGGGTTTTGTTTTTCCTCCCACTAAGACACGTAGAGGCTTTTGTCCGAGGAGGAATTAGGATGTGCGCACTGGGACAGTCTGATGGGACCCGTGCGAAGGAGTCAAATGCACTGGGTAACTCTGCCTTCCAAGGTTGATCGTGGAACAGATGGAACAGTCGAAGTTTCTTCCCACTTTCAGAAGTTCCTCCTCCCTCTCTTATATCTCCTTTGCCCTTTCTCACTCGCGATAATTCTCCAGATCTCCCTTTCTCTTCATCACGGCGTCGCACCAGTTCAATATTTCTTACTCCCCCTTCTCTGTAGTGTAGACACTCTCTTTCACTTGTTTCACTCCTTCAGTCATTCGCGTTCTCTTGCCCCGAGCGCAGAGGAGTCTAATATGTCTTTAAAAGTAGGACACCGCTGAGTAATTTGTTGCACCTACCCAATGATAATTCAGAATTGTCACCATATATCCATGGCTACGGGGCCACCCCGAGCGCGCCATAACATCCGCTGCACAGGAGAACAGTCATTGCGATTTCCTCAGTGTTAGATAGCATTTGGGAGGGAAAAAAAGGAGGAAAAAAAAGGAAAGAAAAAAAAAGGAGCAGGATTAATCCACAAAGGCATGACACCGTTTCACAGCGGGGATGTTTGTACCCTTTGTGTAAGATGTGTCATTTCCCTGCCATTACATGGAATTAGCTGCACTGTCGATCGCTTACAGCGACTCTCTCCTGTTGCTGTGGTTTTTCTTCCGCTTCAGTGTGAAAATGTCGTTCCCTAATTTTATGCCCCCCTTTTTTTTCCTCGCGAAATCACGTTAAATGTTCGGCATGACGAGAGACAGACTGGAACGCGTCGTTAACGTCGTGCCGTCATTAGTAATGTTACTTTTCTTTTTGTGAACACATTAAGGAAGAAGGCAGACCGTAAATCCAGTCACGTATATAAAAGAAAGACACGTTTCAGCCTCATCTGCGAGAGTATTCATTGATACTTGATGAGATACACAACTAGATATATTTGCTTCAGGTTAGGACCAGGCTGTATAACGTGCCTGTGACGCAGAGGATGTTTGCTGCTGTCGGCTGAGTGAAGAGATTTGAAGTTTTGGAGGGTCCCGAGCTTTCAGCTGCAGGAAAGGCTGTGGACCATAAATACAAGCTGTTGACAGCTAAACGTCTGGAGCTGTGAGGAACCACTGGCAGCAGGTTCCGATGTGTGGTGGTGGTGGTGGTGGTGGTGGGTGGTGGGGGGCTTTTTTTGTTTTTTTCTCTTCGTAGTCACCGTTAGACCCGCCAAAAGTGCACGTTCATTAACTATCCGTAAATTGAAGTGGGATTTGGTGGGATAATAACTGGGAAGTTATTTAGTATTCGTACAGCTGGGAAAAGAGAGACGGGGAAAGAGATGTAGTGCTCTCCTGAGACTGGCCACCACAGGGCGCCCCAACATCCTATGAAAATGGAGGCAGCACCAAGGCGGCCGAGTGTGCAGTTTAGAGCCGCTCTCCGCTTCAGACTATGAAATTCATGTGGGGTCATATAAAGAGACGCTATTAGTCCAAGCAGAAATCGGTTCTGTGACTTTGTTGCAAAGTTGTAGAGTCTGAGGAAGAGTTGCTGCATCACCGGCGCTATTTTGGAGAGTTGTGTTCTCAGATTGCCCACCTAGAAAGTGGAGGTGTTTAGTTTGAGGAAAGTTGGCATTTAAAAGAGTTAACAGGTCTAAAAAAACAACACAATGCCATCAGAGTCCCAGCAGTCAATGTAAATTCAGTATCCACCCCCTGATTATGTATTTACATGGCGAACACCGATTTGTTTTCAGTGGTGAAACAATCTGTGTCCAATTTTATGCGAAAGCTGTGACCATAAGTAGACGCGGTCTATATGTGGTTTATTGTGCCTGCTGTTTTGTTCTGGTCTATATGTCTCACTCCAGAGTGGTAAGATGAATATAGCAGAGCCCGCTTTTCTTTCATCTCCTCTTTTTTATTGAACTTTCTGTTGTTTTTCAGGAGATGGAGGCAGGGGAAATATTTTTTTTTTCTCCCCCCCAAAAAAATTTGTCTTTGAAGTGCAAAAACTAATTATTTCAGTTTCTATGACTTTACATAGACTCTAACTTAGACTTGTTATTATTACATCGCTGCTCCTCCTCCTTCCCCCCACCCGCCGCTGTTTGTTAACTGACCTTTCGGATCGGGTCTAATTATCCTGCGTTCTATTCAGTCCCAGTCTGGCTTCGCTTGGCTCCAACTCCAAAAGATTTTTCTTTTTAACAGAACCTCTTTTGTATGTTTTGTATGTTGTTGGTTTTTTTTACATTTAGATGAATGTCTATGCAACTTTACAGTGTGTCTGTCAGAGCCAGCTACATCTAGATGTTTTCCATAATATAGCCTCCAAAGAAGGTTTCTATCAAATATACTCTGTTTCCCTAAATTGACATTATATATCAAACATGTGGGCTGTGAGCAAAATTTGGCAGGTGAAGGGCCCCTTCGTCCCACAGGCTGTTTTTCCTTGCAGTGTCGAATCGGCAAAAAAAAATATTTAGTGAAAAGTCGCTGCTGTTTGTAATTTGGGAATTATACTCAAGTGTGGTTGATCACTGTTGTTTCATGTTGCCACAATTTCACCGTTCTGGTCAACTTGAGCTCTGATTTAAATGGTTGTGGCCCCTGATTGAAAGCAATTAACAATCAGGACATTGCTTGTATTCAAGTAAAATTATCCAACTTGTATTATCACTCTGCAACTGACAGTTGTAAAGATTCAAATACACAACAATGATGATTGTGATCACAGTAGTTTACTGTGCACACTACTGAGATCTTCAC
>JAUESF010000074.1:5625624-5639024 GCA_032274765.1 Malacoctenus tetranemus | reverse complement strand
ACACACACACACACACACACACACACACACACACACACACACACACACACACACGCACACACACACACACACACACGTACATGTGACATACATGCATGCATATACTCACATCAGTCATTAGTGGAGAGCTTAACATGCTGCATTGTACTAATGGGATTATCATTGCTGGGGGTTCCACTCATCAACCTCTTACTCCGCTCTCTATTCATCAAGCACGACTTAAAAACTTGTACAAAACTCATTGTTCCATTCTTTCGGTCTTTCTCTTCGTTTCTGTCGTTCTTCCTCGCTCCTTTCTTCCCCTCCTTTGTGGCATGCTTTCACTGGCAAAACCACATGTACAGTTAATTGAACGATGTGGGGTACTCTGGCCTCTTTCAGGCTTTAGAGCTCCGAATGCGTAACCACAAAACCAGTGCGCTGAGTCCAGACAGAAATGGGGTTTCCCCCCCCCCATTTTTCTGTCATCCTCTGACTATTATCAAGCCATTTGACGTGCCTCCCAAAAGGCATCCTGAAAAGATAATTATAGTCGTAGTTCTCAACCTTTTTTTGCACGCACGACAACAAACTATTTAGCTGCATGTGCCAGTTCAACCAGAGCACTTTGTTAAAGGTACAAAAAAGGGAAAATGCTCAAGTAATTCTCCAAAATGATAGTGAAAGGTGAACAAAATGTGGCGCCACAGGTATATTTACTGTTTTGTTTTCTTGCTTTTGTCAGCTTTGTTTCCATGTACCCTTTTATAAGGTCCCATCGCCAAACTAGGTAATTCTGATAACCGAGATAAAAAAAGACAAAAAAAGCGAGTCCGCCATGCTGATAGATGAAAACATTGTTTTCCCAGTCTAAAAACGATTCTGCAGGGGATAAGCGAGGGCAGAATGTGAGTGAAATAGTGTTTATTTGTCGCTCCGGCTTGGTATGTTTTTGTTGAAAACGACACGTTCGCCTCTCGCTCGGTGCCTGCTCGGCCGTCATCACTGCCGCCATTTCATCAGCTCATTTAAAAGTAATATTACACGTAACCTTTCAATTGTCACTGTGTTTATTCTGTTGACTGAAATGGTAATGGAGATATCGACTGCGGAGTGACGGCGTCCGGGGCCGTTGCGCTGAGTGGTTCGATGGAGAGGAGCGCATGACTGCGGGGCCATCTATCTGCGGTATTACATATAGTGTGGATAGCATGGGAAAGAGAGGCCCTCTGAAAGCCGTAAGCTTAAATACCATGTCTCACATGCGCAGACATAAAAGAACAACACACACACGCGGAAACACACACACGGAGCTACACACACAGGCAGTGGATTAGGACAGGGATTATGGAAGCATAGCTGTAAAACAGGGAGAGACAGATCAGTGTCATATTCATAGACACACACTCACTCTCTCCCTCACTCTCACTCACAAATACACACATATGCACACGCACACTCACACACACTCGGAGTGTATTAAGAGTGTACAGTATGATGGATTTACTTTGAGGTGGATGGTATGACGACTTTGGTCCACACGTCATGGCCGATCACCGCTCAAGCTCACATAGGAAGACAGTTCAATAGAGCAGCAAAGAAGCTTAAGCAATCAATTATTGAACTCTTACCAGAGTGGCAGAAACAGAAAAAAAAAACCAAACAGATTTTATGTTCAGCTCATAAAGCATTTCATCAGACGAGTTAGTTTTATGTTTCTGCTGAATGACCCACTGTGACATTTCCCATAAGAAATACATCTGAGAGCTTGAATTGTTGCTGTTACATTCAGAAATGAATTAAAAAGAAAAATCCAAGTAGACAAAAACAAAACATGTTGACAAGTTTGATTTTGTACATTTTTTGAAACACCAAATTCAAATGAAGACGCGCTTTGGGAAAAATAGAGAAATGTTACTTTTGAACAGCGAGTGGATGTAAAACGAGGCTCTGGGTTCACAAAGCTTATGACTGGGATGGTGATTATGGACTGACCTGTATTGCTGAATCCAAACTCTCCCCTTTGACTGAAAAATACTACAATAATCGTAGGTTTATGACGTAACACACCCCACTCCCAGACAAGGCGCTCTGTGACTCTGAGCATGTCGGGCCTCATCTTTCTCTGGATTCTGTCTGAGCCGTGGTTCTTGGTAAGCAGGAAAATTCATGTCCGTTTTGTTACATTTGTCCACCTAAAACATCCCATTAAATGCTTTGCTTATGTCATTAAAACACATCGTCTGCACGAGGGACCCTGGTTGAGTTTTCACTCTGCACATTTCTGGTCACCGGATTGGGAACCTGGCTGCGGCCCAGACTCCAGGTATTTGACCAAACACTGTTACCTTGCCAACTGCAAACTTATATCAGATGAGCAATGCTCCCCAAGGGCTTTTTCACTAAAGAAAAGCATATCTTGTTCCCCACTTCACCCTGAGGTCCAATAATTATCCCTAGGGGGCACATTAGTGTAGATTGCCGCTCAGGGGACCGAAATCGAAACCTGCATTTGGACCATTTCTAATGAGACAGGCGCTCTCTCTCCCTTCACTCTGCTCTGATGAGCAGAACTTTTCCACTCACCGTAGCCTATAAGGTACAGCCTGGTGTGAAAAACACATACACCGGTGTTATGAGCAAACGGAAGGAGAGAGTTTCCCTGTCGCGTTCCAAGTTCAGAGCTGCCGCGCTGCTGAAGGCTGAACACGGCTGTGACGTGCGAATCGCAGTAATTTGGGGCCCTGTGCTTCATGTTCTTGAAGATGAATAGAAAAGTGGTGCTGTCATCTGGCCAGATATACTTCACAATATGTTGGCGCGGTGGCTGCGCAGCTCCGTCACACGCTGTTCATACATGATGGCGCACCAGTCGTGCGCTGACTGAGCGCCTCAATCTGTGGCCATCTACTCCTTGGCCTCGCCGTGTCGGGCTCGCCTCGGTCACCAGACATCTGTCATCAGCATGCAACTCAGTGGAGGTCTGTGGCTCCCCGTGATCCCATCTCCTCTACAGCTGTCAAACACAATAATCAATCTCCTCTTTGCTCCCTTTTATATTCACTCCACATATTTCTGTATTTCGGACGGGCCCCCTCAAACTCTCGACTCCTTATCCCCTCTCCTCCTCCTCCTCCTCTTCATATCCTCCTCCACCACTTTTCTCCTCCATTCTTTCACCATGCTGAAATGTATAACTAGCAATTTGCCAATCTCTTCCACTACAACAAATACACACACACAAATATGCACACATGCACACATAGACACATGCAGAGGCATCCAGACCGCAAGAGCTGCTGTGGTGTATAATGACAGATAATTGGCTATTGTGGGTTCGCCCTCGGCAGCAGGAACCAATCACAGTGACAGCCACTTCTCCATGACCCGCGCGCACGCGCATGGGCGTTTGTGTTGGTGCACATGCGAGTCTGGGTGTCTGTGAGTGAGAAGCACTGATAGTATTTTATTTTGCTGTCTGCTTTTGTTGTTCTGTGTATAGAAGTAATTGCTGGTTGAGTGCATACCGCATGTAACTGACAGCTCTCTTTATAGTGTAGTCATCGCAGCATTTATGTAAACACAAATACGCTATTCAGCTGTAATAGCGAGAGTGCATGCGTGCGTGCGTGAGTTTGTGTGTGTGTGTGTGCGTGTGTATGTGTGTGTGGTCCAAGTATTACGTTTTTTTTTTTCTTTCTTTCTTTCTTTCGGGACCTAAATCTGATTATGCAGTCATACTGTGGGAACCTGTTTTTCTCATGAGGAGCAAAAAGCAAGTCCTCATGATGAGGATTATTCAACTTCACGACTTGTTATGAAGGTTATGGTGAGGTTAAGGTTAGTGTTGACTGTTAAAGTCAGTGTAGGTCGCTGGGGAAACGAGCATAACTCATGAGAACGTCCCGGAAACAGTTATCCACGGCTGTTTCCTCTTCATACGTGTGTGTGTGTGTGTTGATCTTTGCAATGCACTGACATATGTCACATACATGCAGGCAGAGCTTCTTTATTCCAAACAAATACGCTCACCTAATCCCTTTCATTTCCTATTCTCGGGGTTTACGCACCCACATCACCAATGAACAGCTTGGTTCTGCAACAGTCATTATTATTGTGACCATTTGTCACTCATTTGGAGTCAGCCTCCGTGATAGCGGTCCGTATCTCGGCTGTTTGTGTGGAACCTGTTGACACCAAATGTTTCAAACACCTGAATCATAATTTGCGCCCTTGCAAAGGAAGGAAAAAAAAATACTAATAATCTTGACGCGGCTCATGTCAAAATGATTTGATGTCCTATCAGCACCTGTAAAATATCAGCCCCGGTGGCGTGAGGGGAGGATGTCTCGCTCTCTTTCATTCCTCTCCCCCTTTTGTCGTCCATTCATTTCTTCCCCGCTCCCGTGCCTTTCTTTCGCTGCCACTTCCTCCTCTCTTGCTGTTTTTTCTTGTCTTTTCTTTCTGCCTCCCTGTTTGCGCCGTTTCTCATTTCCGCTCTTTCAATAGTAGAGAGTGCTCATCCGAGCCATGCACACAGACAAAATGAGATCCTGCGTGCATGTGAGCGTGGGACGTGCTCGTGGGGGCTCTGTAAATATGATCTTTTCTCCATTGCTAATACATGCTACCATGAAAACGTGAGCATTTGTGCGCGCGTGTGGAGGAGGGGTTGTGTACTTCATCATACCCGGCAGCTCAATATTCCCAAATGCAATTTCCTCGATGTGAAAAGAGCAGGCTGGGTGTTCATCATTCCATACTCCCTTCTTAGTGTTCAATAAAAGCTTCTTAAGGACTGCTCGACTTCTCCCTCCCTTGTTCTTCCCATTTTCTGTCACTCTCTCATTTTCACTCTTTCTGACTGCAGCCACGTGAGCGAACGTGCATGTACTCGGCAGAATCGTACCTCCCTGCTTTTTTCTCTCCAGCCGGTGGGTCTGTCTCTTGTGTATGATTAAAGTTAAGATCACAGCATGCTGCCTGAGTGTTTCTTTGGCAGAGCAGCTCGGCATTCCCGACTCTATAAGATATAATTCAGCCCAGCCAATCTCTTCTGTATTGTGTTTGTGAAAATCAATATCAGGACTGGAGATTTTTACAGCGTCATATAAATGAAGATGTAGTCAAGCTCACGGCTTTGGTAAATTGATCAATCCTCATCCAAAAAGCTCCAATTTATCCTTCGCAATAATCATCTTCGACGGTTAACCCTGAGAAGAAGAATTGACAAATGGTCACATTTACAGGTGTGAATAAGAAAAAAAAAACCTGAATAAAAGTCTTTCTGAAATCAAAATAATGACAAACATATAAATGTTAAGATTGAAAATAGTGCGATTAGGACCATGAGAACTGGTTATCCTTGTTAAACCTCGTCACATATTTGAAATTTATGATTACAGATTGCGTTCATGCAGCAGCCCTGCCCATTACAACCCCCTGATTGTCCGTGCTGTCCTTGTTAGCTGCATTAGTGTCTACCTCTATGAAATTAGGGGTGTAATTGTCCAGGTGCGAGCAGGGAAGGTGCCATCTCTGATCCCAGCCAAGTCACGAGTGGTTCGCAGCCCACCGCAGCCTCTGATGTCTGGGCAGGAAACAAATGACAGTAGAGCTGTCAAATGCCATGTTGGTGCCTAAAGGGGGGAGGGGTCGGGATAATGATGTGGTACATGTTATGACACATCCATGTGCGCGTGAGTGTGCCTTTAAAGACCTCCAGACTCACATCGGGATATTTCTTAATATTTCACGAGGAACAGAGTGTATATAGTTCAGCTATTAATCATTTAAACTTAGCAACTCGTCACCTGAATATGTTTGGCTCCGAACGTAAAGTCCAGGTTGCAGCCAAATATCGCCGGCGACAAGAAAGAACAGCAAGTCCTGTGCTGCAGGGCGTGCCCTGAACACAACACTCATCTCAACATCACTGAGTCACGCTGTGATTACATGAAGACACTGTGGAAACAACCTGAGCAGGGAAACTGTCGCAGGTCTTCCAAGATCCTCTGAGCACTCAACCTGCCACGCGCTGGCACTGTTAATTGCTGACCATAATCGATACAGGTTTATGTTTGGGGCATTTGTTCGGGGTACATAATTAAGCCGCGCGTGAACGTGTGTGCTCGTGGCTCGAGTGGGTGGTGCTGTGAGTCTGTGATGCCGACATTCGAGGCAATTATTGAAATGTCATAGCTTTAATGTGCCACGACTCCACCCTTCTCATAAGTCATGGGTTGAACTTTCGAGTGGATGAAACGGGAACCAATTTACTCAGAAAATGTGAGCTTTTATAGATTTTGCTTAACACATAATTATTCTTAACTCGTGACCTTCTTTTCTATTAATTTTCTTTTATTGAAACCAATTGTGTCACATTGTGAACAAAGATCTGTGCTTTGGTGAAACTATTTTCGAAGACAAGGCTAAGTAAAAAAGTTATTTTGATCATTTTTTGAAGTACATATGCTTCAGCTACACACTCACAGGTGGTATTTAATTAGCTGTCTCCTTTCCACTGAGACTGGCAGCGTTACGTCGGTGTGAATCCATTTGGTGCTTCTCCCTGTGTGGAGGCTCTCAGTGTGTCTTTGTGTGTTTGCTCCTGGTTTTCTTCCCACGACCTAAAAACTTGCACATTTTTTCCACATTCACAACAAATCGTAGTGAAAATAAAACATAAAAGCTTGATGAGTTTGTATTGTCCAGCTCATCTTAAACTACATCAACTCGTTACATTAAAAGTTTGTTGGGATAAAACCTTTCAACTGCTTTGTTTTAAAGCCAATCCTGCCAAAGGTTTATATGAGTTACCCTAAAATAAAAGACACTGACCTTAAACACTGCAGTTAATCATGAGCTTCACCTCTTATGTTGCTTTAACACGATGCAATGTTGCTATCAACACTGTGGCATTCAATAGATCTTAATGTTTTTTTTACTGTCTTCCAACTTTGCTGTCTTTAGTCTTGAAGTGTCTTTAAAAACAACTCACTTTTTCAGTATCCACCATGTTCCTCTGCATTTTAAACTGGGATTGCATCATGGTGGCTTGATGTGGCAACACTGTGACACTCAGAAAAACCTAAAGCAAATAGTAAAATAGTGTCGAGCTGAGCGGAAACCATGTGTATGAAATACAGCAAGACTCTAATCTGTCTGATGCCGTCGCACCAAAGAGTGGACCATCTGTTTTCACTAACACCTATAGGTCACAGTGTTCTCATTAAAAATGTAGGTGCTGAGCATGATTTTTTGATCCAGCCTTTACTTTACAGCATTTCCAAGGAGGAGCTGTTGTGAGGCACGCTGCGCGGCTATTAGTGGGGTTTACGCGCTCTCATCTCAACTTGATAAAGTTGACTCCAAACTTAATGATGAACCTATTAAGCCCACTCAAACTGTTTATAGAACATCAACACATTTTTTTTTTCTCCACACTTTGCAGGTGGTGCGATATGATACGCAGAGCGTATCACTGGGTATCTCTGGGAGGCAGGATTAAACTGAGCGGGACAATTTTTTGGGAAAATTGTGTCCTCCAAAATTGATATTTTAGAAAAAAGAAAAAAAAAACCCTCTTAACTGCTGCTTCACAGCCTGGAGTGTTTTATTCAGCCACTCTGACCATGTTGCAGAAATGATCACTTAGAAAGTAGAGACCCAGTTTACACTTGTCATTCACCCAAATTTGTGTGTCATCCCTTTTGCGAGTGCTAATATGCCGGGTTGGCTTGATAACAGTGAAGCTGTGCTCGGGATGGGCAGTGTTTATGCATGACTTGGAGAAAAAAAAAAAGAAGCATTGAACACTGACAACTCAGTAGTTTGACAGTGTGCACAGTATGCCTGCAGGGAGCCCGTGAACCAGAATGAACACGCTTGTTGACAGTCGTGCATTTTCACACACTGGACGCATCCATGCATATACGCATAGATTGAATATTGAGCTCATGTATCCTTACATATTTAGGTTCCGCCTGAATATTTAATCGATAGCTGCTAGATTGGTGTGTGTGTGTGTGTGTGTGGGGGGGGGGGCGTACTGATGTGCATGTGGTGTGACAGGCTGCGGCGTGCAAAGCAACCGAAACAAAGAACACGCAGCATCACATGCAACGCAGTTCTCGGGGTGCTTTGCAGCGCCGTGCATGGATATAGTGTACATGTGTCCTTGTCTGCCGTGTCTCACCGAGTGTCATGTGGCCCGTTAAATTTAGCTGTACTCCTATTTTAGTTTGTGAAGTTATCTTGATAGCGACACCCTCGTCTATTACGTGCTGAGTTATTATCTTTCGAGCGCGTGTGTGTGTGTGTGCAGAACTTCATCGTGTTCTCGCGGGCAATCACATCCGTCTCTGGTGTGCGTGCGTGCGTGCGTGCGTGCGTGCGTGCGTGCGTGCGTGCGTGCGTGTGTGTGTGTGTGTGTGTGCGTGCGTGTGTGTGTGTGTGTCCCAGCCCAGCCTGAGGTTGTGTTTTCCTGGACCCCTCCGTCGCTGAGGACTTTTCTGCAACAAAAGCACGTTTCGCTCCTCCGTCTCATTTACATTGTGCTGATGGGATCTGCTGAACCACTGATTGTGTTTGGTGTTCTAGGTCAGCACACCCAGCGTGTCAGTGTTTCTGTATGTAGGGGGCGTGTGCGTTCTGTAGTGCACGCATGTGCTCGTTTACGGGGAGTCAATCGTGTTGGCCCGCCTCACCTTTTTCTGCCTCTCTCGCTGACGCCTGAAAGCTTTCACACACCATCAACATGCCTATAGCCACAACTTAGTCACTAACTGGCCTCAAACGCATCTTGTTGTATGTGGTGCACTAAATCAAAGTGGAACATCACTGTGAGGTTTTGGGTTTTTTCCACCTCAGACTCCTAAAATTCCCTGGTTGTAAAGTTTATGTTCCATTTGGAAAGTGCTGGCCTGGATAACGGGAGATGTTCAGGCCACATCTGACTTTATCAAAGAGCTTCTCTTCACTGGAGATAAGATCGGCTCCACTTGTCGGCGTGGATCAAATTGTGCTGGTGATTGGCCCCTCTTCTAATCTTCAAATTATCCCAGAGAGCCTGTTGACAGAGAGCGAGATTTTATCTGAAGTCAAGTTTGATTTCTCCCAAAATAAAGTGAGCGAATTTAACTAAATCAAGTGAAGTGAGGCAATTTCTTTGGACCCTCTTAGACTGAACATGCACATGCTTGTGTGAAACTCTGGGGGTCCCGTTTGGAGCGGAGGCATCCTTTCTCCAACTCGTTCAGCGGGACGATTTCTTGTCCGGCCGAACGAGGGAGCGATGGCGGAGGCAAGTCGAAGCCCCCGCGGCGAGTTCACGTTGCCACTGAATGGACCCCCCTCCCTCCCAAATACAGTGATGCGTAAAGCCGCCCCCGTACGACGTCTGCGGCTTTAAATTCGCTCCCCCCCCCCCCCTTCCAACTTGTCTCCAGCCACCACACGGTGGGATTTAGCAGCTACCTTACCGAGTCATATGGACAACGAGTAGGAAATTATTGGAGCGAGAGAGAGAGAGAGAGAGAGAGAGAGAGAGAGAGAGAGAGAGAGCAGACGCACGGCTGCTGGATTATTTGGGCAAAGCGGCTGCAGCCTCTGTGGATGTTGTACGGGCAGACGACGGACGGGGCGAGCTTGAACCGACTCAGACTGCGAGTTTCTCCCCCCCTCCCCTGTTTTTTTCCCCCTCTCCAACGACGGCTCCTCCGGGCAGGACGCTGATATGGTGAGCGCGTCCCTCCTCACTCGTCTCCTGGCTGTAGTTTGCTGTTGTTGTGTTGTTGTTTACATGCGCCGCAGTGCACTAACTTCTTTGCGAGGCGCCCCCTCCGAAGCATCCGCGTTTTAACCGATCAGATCTGTGTGTGTGTGTGTGTCTGTGTCAACTGCACATGACTGACACCTCGGGTCTGTGTCGGCTCTCGCCGGGATGAGTTGGTAGTTGTCTCGCTGGTTTCAGGGGAGGGGGCGGACGCCTCCGCTGGCCGCCGTCCGCGGCGTTAATCTGGGGCTGATTTGAGAGGTTGAACGCGTGTCATGTCCGGCGAGTTGCGAGTTCGTCTAGATGTGAATTATAATCTGATCACCAGTGATCTGGTGAATGTTGCCCCCCCCTCCTCCTCCATCCTCCTCATCCTCCTCCTCCTCCTTGATTCCCACCGTGTCCCTGTGTCGTTGGGGGGGGGGTTGCGTTCCACTGCTCCCAGTCACCAGTCGCTGGATCAGCCGGTGCTCCCACCGTGCTGTCACAGACACTGGGATGTACACTTGATGCAGCATTGATCGCAGTAGTGCCTCGCAACACCCCCTTCAAAAAAAATTTGCCGCGAGATTATTACAGTTCTCCCGCTTCAGGGCGGCTCTTGAAATGAGTTTTTTTTAAATGCTGATGAGAGATTAAGGAGGCTGTAAACCGCTTGGGGTTTTTTTCTCACAGGGGTTTGGTGCCTGTCAGCCTGCCCGCCTCGGGTTTGGTGCCCCCCTCCCCTCCCCTCCCCACCTCCCTCTAAACATGCTCAGAGGTGTTTTCTCATGACTGAACCGGAGCCACCGGCACTAACACACGGGGTGGACGTGTAACGGTGTGTGCAGACACAAAGCGATGGGATTAGTGAATGGCTGTCAGTCATTCGGGGGCTGTTTGGAGTGGGCTGCCCGTCAATTTATGCATTTAAAAAAAACTGTAGGAAGATTTTTTTTCTTCTTCTTCTCTGGCTTGAACAGGCGCACAGTGGATAACAGGGGTGAAATGCTTCCTGTGGATTTCACCCTGACTGCCTGTGTCTGATCTATTCCCACTCATTTCAGGAAGCCCACATGCAAAAACATTGTTTCATCAGAGCTCAGACTCAGACATGTAACGGTCACATAGGATGCTGCTGTATTTCTGTTTATTTATCACCCGTCTGTAAGTAAATGACAGTAATGTGCTGAAATGTGCTGATGAGTGTGTGTGTGTGTGTGTGTGTGTGTGTGTGTGTGTGTGTGTGTGTGTGTGTGTGTGTGTGTGTGAGAGAGAGAGTGAGTGAGAGTGAGTGAGTGTGTGTGCATGTTTGACAGGAGTCAGCAGTCCTGCTCAAACACTGTCTATGGCAGCATTACAGACCTCACTGGCTTACAAATCAATCATGCAAGTACTTTTACAGCAATTAGTCTTGAGTGTGTGAGGGAGACGCATGTGTACAGAGAGAGAGAGAGAGAGAGGGAGAGAGGAAGAGAGCGACAGCGCGAGGGGAAATAAGTGAGGTAGCGTCATGTGTTTGACTGATGTGCAGGGTGCACACACAGTTTGTCTGCTTCACTAAGTGCGTTTAATCGGAATAAAAAAAAAAAACACCCTCTCCAAGTCGTGCCGCGCGTGATCAACCTCCCCGAGAACGTTTGCTGTAATCGCAAAAGACTTTTGTCGGCCATTAAACAAGTTTGGCCCTCTAAATATTGACGTTATTGTCCTCTAAAATACTGTTGCAAAATGTTGAGCGGATGAATATTTAATGTAAAGTTGCCGCAGGTTGTATAAATGTCAGCGTGATGGGTGCTTTGGGCTGCCGTCTGTAGTTACTTTCGAGCGCATTTAGGAACTGGGACGACAACCTGTTTTATGACCGTATCCTGCTACTCTCAGGTCAGAGGTGCCTCGTCACATGCCAGTCTTGCGGACGAGCATGTTCGCTCCAGCTGATGTTGTCGCTGCGTGTGTGTGCATGCGCGCACACGCGCATGTGTGTGTGCACGTGGACATGCGTGCCACTGCAGCTGTTCCGCTTCTCAGAGAGATTAAGTTTCACAAGATGTGATGGATGCCAGTGTCTGCAGAGCCAGCTGTGAGTGAGTGAGCGAGCGAGCCTGTGTGTGTGTTTGTGTGTGACAGAGAGAGTGTGTTTGTATGTTTGTCGGCACATTTTTACATTTCCGTGAGTGTAGGAGTGCATCGCGGTGACATGGGAGCATGACACTCCATGCAGCGAACGTCCGCATCATATCGGGAGGCTGGCCGGGGTTAAGAGAGGTGATGCCGAGGTCAGGGATGTTATGAGACGGCCCGGTAATTATAGCCGCTCTGCCTTTGGTTCCCACACGCCCGGCCAGCGTCGTCTAAACCAGGAAGATTTGAGCAGGTCAGCGGAGCCAGAGTGCTGCCCCGGGTCAATCTGTCCCACGGCTAGAGAAAAAAAAAAAACTGAAAGTGGAGCAGAGCAGTGAGAGAAACTCCACACAGATCATCGCATTTAAAGCTTCTCCTGGTCCAGTCGTGTTTGAAAAACAGACACTTATGATTTCTTTTTCACTTCCTCTCTTCATTTTATAGCCAATTGTCATTCATCACTCGCAGGGTTTTTTTTGTAAGGGGCTTCTCTGAGCGACAGGCTGTAGCAGTCGGGCCGAGCAGGCGGGAGGCTCGCGCCTCGGCCACAGCCGCTTTGCGTCCAGCTGCGTGGCTGCTCGCGGCAGTGGTAGGACGAGGAGCGGGCAGCAGTGGGAGGAGGTGGCCGGGCAGCTGGGAGCGGTGGAGGAGGCACAGCGATGCTATTGATTCACCTGGCAGTCTGAGGGGCAGCTTCTCATCTGTCCCGGCGCTCTCTATCATCCGTCCGTCAGCTCGCCGGCGTCCCGGGCTTCCTGTCTTTTTTTTTTTTTTCTCTCCGTCTGATATCTAGATCGCCTCCTGCTCTTCACCTTCCCAAACTCCTCCAGCATCGCTCTCGCTCTCTCTCTCTCTCTCTCCTTGATCAGTCGTTTGCGTTGCCGTCGTCTCCCCGCTGATTCTCGTTTGTTCTCCGTTTGGCCTGTTTGTTCGTGTTGCACCTCGTCTTTGTTTCTCTCGTCGTTCCGTTGGAGCCTCTTTTCCTCTGTCACTCGTGCCCCACTTGCTTTCTTTGTCTTCATCACGCAATCACACCCACATACAGGCTGTGAATTGGTAATTAATAGCAAAGACGTCTTCACCTGTGGAGAGGAGCATATGGCGAGATATTAAAAATTCAACTTAAGACTTTCCTCGCTTCGTCTGTTCTCCAGCAGGTTTGTTCCCTGTGTTGTTGCCTCCTTTCGGTGGCTCCCTCCTCCTCCTCCTCCTCCTCCTCTGTTTTCTGTGCTGCTCTTGTTTTCGAGGCTCGTTGGTTTTTCTTTTTTTTCCAGAATAAAATTGCTTTGTTGGTCCCATCTTCATTTTTTATCAAAGCACAGTAGTGTCAGGACATACTAAGCGAACCTTTTTTGTTTACCGACATTTTTAGCAGTGTTCTGGTTATTATTCCAAAACAGAGAGTCAGTGGCATCAGATTTCCATATTTATTACATTGTTACATGGGTTGTGTTTGCCTTTTATATTTCTGGGTGTGTGGTGGTGGTAGGTGTGATGCAAACGCTCCCTGAGGAGCGAGGGGTGAACGATGGCGTGTCGGAGG
>JAUESF010000074.1:5588172-5600536 GCA_032274765.1 Malacoctenus tetranemus | reverse complement strand
CATGGACTCTGTTACTCGCGCTCCACCATTTTTGTTTCTCAGAGTGTTTGTGTGCGCGTGCGTGTACATGACATCTATCTGGTGGATTAAGAGTAATGCCCTGATCCTGTCACAAACTAGGCCACCGCTGCATGTACGCAGCGAGACGCCCCTCCGCGAGAAAGAATGCATCTCTGTGTGTGTGCCATTCAGGGCGATGGGGAACGATGCAACAACCAGGGTTCTTCCTCCCCGACCCCCGTTTGCCCCAAAACCAACAAGCTGTCATCCTTCCCGCCGCAGCTCGAATGCAACAACAACAAATCCAGCTGAAATACTATCCTCCAACGTGCAACACTACACAGCGTCTCGTTTTTCAGAGGCTTACAGTCGGGGGGGGGAAAGCGTTGCTGAGTCGCAGCGCTGCTTCGCTGCTTCAGTCGGGAGACGGCACATTTTGGAACCAAGCACTAGCAGTTTAGGATGCCTCAGGTGAAAACTGTTTACCTTCAACTCGAGTCACATCACTTATGTGCTGCAAAAAGCTCTGCATTTCCAATATCCCTTCCCCCCGAAGAAAATGAAACACAAACGCATCAAAAGTCAATAAAAAAAAACTCGACCATTTTTTTTTTCAGGTTCTTTACGGCTGCTCAAAGTGTGACCTTTTCATACATGACATATTAGCACTGTGTACAACACTAGAAGCACAGAACTTGCTCATGTGGTGACTGATTGAGCTGTCAATGTTCAACCATACAGCCGGCACTCACGTGGCCTTCGGGCTGCCCAGAGAATGAAAGGTGGGGAGTTCACTCCCACGTGACGGCAACAGAAACACTTGGGCCTGTTGTATGAGCATTTTTTCCTTGAAGGTACCTCTCGCTCCAAAATAGGAATCATTTTTGTTAAACTGCACGTACAAATTTTAGCTTTTTTAAGGTTTTTTTTTTTTTTTTTTAATCAATAGTCCCTTTGGCAAACCTCTTAGTTAAACCCCTTTTGAAATCCTGAAAGTTTTTTTGATTATTAAGTTGAACAACTTATCTAAAGTATTTAAACGTGCGAACATAGGCAGGCGGAGACGCTATGATACATGTGTATCAAAGATTTAGAAGTCAAGACATGTTAGCAAAGACTGAGTTCATTGGAGTTATGTGTGAGTGTGTGTGTCCTTGGCAGCATGTTTGGAGTTGTCTGTTTTGTATGTCTGCGTATGTAAGCATGTGTACTGCTTAGCGCAGACAAGAGATTAGACGAAGATCGGAATCTAGGACCATGCGAGTGTCACGGCTCCTTGCTGCTGATGGATGAAGCGCAGTGGGTTTTCGCTGGAATGAGATGAAGAGGCAGTGTCGCGGAGGTTAAAGGTTTCTGTCCTGGGGATTAGTTAAGTGTGTGAAAGACAAGTTATTTTCTCAGATGGATGGAGGGTCTCATTCTGTGATTGATTTATATTGCCTGACTCACAGAAAGAGCAAAGAAAAAAGCACGATTCTGGTTGACATTAGTGCTTATAACCTCAGTACGAAATGTCAACGTGTCAACACTCGCTTGTGGCAGTTAAGGCCATGATGGAGGCAAGGGGTGATTTTTTTTTTCTCTTCTCCAGCCGGCAATCAAATGACTAAGAAATCTCCTTTGGTATACTGGTTAGCAGTATAGTTCACTCTTTGGAGACTACTGAAGCATGTTTTTACTATAACGCATGGCTGGTTTTGTGTGTGTCGAATATCAATAATGTGTTTGGAGAAAAACAACGAGAACAGAAAAGGCATTCAGGAACCTGAGGGAGTAAAATCAATATATATTCATTTTATTTCTTCTATTGGTGCCTCAATAAACTCATGACCATCAGAGTGAAAAATAAACCAGCCTTTGCAAAAACTAATTTATACTCATTTAAATTTTAATATTAAATTAATTTAAATCCTCTATTATTTAATTGCGGTTAACTAAACATTTTATATTCATATATGTTTTTCAATGTGTACATTTGTAACTTCTTTGATCAACTCAAGGAGTTGGATTTTAAATAGCAAATTTGTCCGACAAAATAAGTAGAATATAGAGCTATACCATGTTTATCTCAAGCATGAAAGTTTGCCTGTCGGCTGTGGTGGGCACAGCTAGCCAAAAAGTTGGCTTCACTAACCACTAATTAGAAAATATTGTCACCAACGTATACACGTTAAAAAAATAGTGAAATCTATTATAAAATCAGGTGTAAAGCTTTTTAAAACAGACCCCGCAAGTTAATATTTCATGCTTTATCGTTGCTTTCATCATGGAGCTGCAGCACTGACTTCTTGCTGTAAAATCACTTGCCTTATTTTTGCCTGGGACCTTTTTCACAGACACAAACATTGACGTCAAGACTTGAAAAACACCTTCGAGAACAATCAAGACACATGGCAGCCAAGGCTGGATAGCTCAGGTTAACCAGAGGTGTCAGCAACTGGCTATGCTGCTCTATCACTGCTATAAGTCCTCGGTTATCACTGCTCTCATAAACAAGGCAAAAGACAGTTAAAGAGGGTTTTTGTTGAGGGTGTCTCCTGGTAAAAGAAAGGTGCAGCAGTATTAATTTCTCCGCTGCGAAGGTCAGAGCAGGAATCAAAACTTTATGCAGGAATAAAATGTCTGCTGTGAAGCTTGAACAATAAATAAGGCATTTACACATGTTAGGAGAGTTTACAGGGTTAAACAGTGTTCATTGAAAGTAGAAAAAAAGAGAAGGCTTTGCATTAAAATTCAACAGTTTATTGCGGGCTCACATGGGAGGCCCACCGATGGCATTCTGCATGGAGGACAGAAAGTATGTAGGCCAATCTGTAGTCTCATTTTCGTCTTGTAGCACAGTGACCCTGTGGACTCCCTCAATATGTTCCCCATTGTTATATGTTAATGTCAAAGCATGAGACAGATGAGACTGAGACCGGGGTCGTCCACGTCCATGAGAAGTAAAACCAAGCAGTTTCTGCTGCCAAAGCTTCGTGCTGTGCAGCACGGCTGGCCCACAGCACTGAAACTATTAGCAGCTAACATAGCTGTGCGCCCAACTGTGAGTAACACAATCTGACTACCTTAGCTTAGCATTAGCTTAGCAGGTGCACTCGTCTGTGAAGAGGTCTGGATAGCTTTAGCTAAGCGCTAGCGTCGCTGAGCATTGGTCTGTGAGTAATTGACTGCGACCAGCTCTGAGAAAACCCTCTGTTCATCTTTATGGGAAGCCTGCTCTGACCCAGTAAAGTTGTGTACCCACCGGGCTGCCCATGTGTTTCTAATGACCTGTGTATAAAAGAAGATCCTGTTTGATTAATTCCTCCCCTTGTGTTTCTAACAAATTAACCCTGATTAACTCGGCACTAGCCAGACCCTGCAGCGGCTATGGTGGGTAAGTGTCACGCTAATTGGACACGCATTGCTATCAGCAATAAAAGTGCATTTTATCTTTTTGCTATTGCATCACTTCAAATGATCACTGTATAGTAATGGTTGGTGATGTCAGCTGGAGGTTGTCCAGCAAACTGCCAAGTGCAGTGAGATGTGCCAGACTAAAGTTTAAAATGAATCGGAAACATTTTGGTGAAGACCAAATTAACAAACGCTTGATCTTTGTACATTCTGCGTTTTGTTCTCTGTGAACGTGTAAAATTCTTTACCACAGTAATATGAGATGATTGTTGCTAAAAGTCAGTTGTGCTAAGCAATTTTCGATTTACACTCTCATGTTGTGCAAAAAGGGGGAAAACTGTTGAAGTGTTTATTGGTCCCAGCAATCTAATTTCATTAGCAGGAAGAAAGCGAGCTGCTGATAATTTGCTCTAATGTGTCGGCTTGATGGTAATGTGTTTTAAGTTATGCTGCTGGCCGGCTGCCCATCCACTCTTGAGGCCGACTATCATGGCCCTGGCTCCGTCCCCCTTTATATTGGCCTCGTTCCTCAACTTGTCTGGCAAACTGGACTCAATTCTCATTTGGGGAATCATGGGAGCTTTCCGCCCACGGCCACATGCAATCCTCTGCAGCTGGATCTTCCTCCAGCAAGGTCTGTAAATCTGTCGATTACATGCCGTAGTATCAATACGAGTGTCCACATGTTGAGGCTCGGATGCGCTTTCAGTTGGGATCAGAATCAAACACGGACACAAATGCTGAGAAAATCTATTCAGGCGCACACAGATTCAGCAACGCCCAGGAGTCTCTACGAACCAGTGCACCAGGGATAGAGCCGGTATTGATCTGATCAAGAGGGTCAATAACCATCTATCACTTCCCTCCTCCGAGGAATGATCCGGTTTACAGCCGGCGAGCAGAGAAACAAAGCGTTGGGCTGGCAAACGCGACTCTTTTTACCTGAACACACGTCTTATCCTCATAAAAAGCGATCTTAGCCACTCTGTTTCTTACTTAACTGTTTTATTTTGGTAATCCAGGTTGTCTGAGTTTCTCTTATCCAATTTGTTACTTGGAAACTGGCAGTATGAGGCAGAGCGGGCCCATTTCGTGCTACTCAATCCTTTGCTTTTTGTTGATTTGATTTGTTTGGATAGGCCTGTCTGCTTCATGCTTTTTCGCATCAGATCAGCTAAGTGATTGAGGGCACATAAGATGAGGCCTGGGGGCACGTAATTTACAACATTTAGCTTTTTTTTTTCTCCAGATGCGTAGGAATTAAATCAAATAATTTAACTCCACAGGCTCTCCGAATGTATTACATAAATGGCTTGTTTCATTCTCTGTCTTTACTTGGGGTTTTTACATCAGCTTTTTCCTGTCTCATTTGAACATTTCATACATTTCATATCATACACTGTTTCAATCTCAATACACTATTTCTGTGCTTTATTCCCCCGCAAGCTTTGTGCTAGCATCTGTTTTTACAAACTCGATCTCTGGCTGTGTCCCTCCAGGTTAAAGCAGCATCTGCCAGCCACCGTGTCCCCGAAGCCCCCCTGCACTGGGCCATTAGCTTCCTTTAGTCTTGCAATTTGTCTCTTCAAAGTGTTACTCTAGTGAACTTCAGTCTCCCCACAACAGTTCACCAAAAATAGCAGTGTATTTGTCACGGTGTGCAAAAGCGAATTGCAAACAAACAAACAGTTTGCGTATTAAAGAGGATGCGCAGCAGAGGTTGCCAGCAGCCCTGTTTATACCTGTAAATAGATTTTGGCAAAGCACAGATGATGCATTGAGAAATATTGACATTGTCCTTTTTTTTCCCGGTGTGCAACTGAAGCATTTTTTTTATTGATCTTTTCTCTCTTGAAGTTAATGACAAGTCTTCAGATGTGACTCGAAAGTGCTCCGGAGAGCAGAGCTGACTTCATAATCCCTGCCATCTGTTGTGAAGATCAAATCCCACTATATAGTGACCTTTACGTCGTCAACCACACGCATGCACACGCACACACACACACACACACATCCGTATAGTGAAAGATTGACACTGTCTAATTCCATCTGAATCTCTCTCCTTGGACCACTCAGTTTTTCTCTTGACTTCCATCTCGGGTCATGTTAGGGGAAAGGAGGATGCTGCGAGGGACATGGCAACTTGCATGATCTTCTACACCATGAAATGTTTTACATATGTGTCGACCGCTTCAACTCCTCATCCATCACCCTCCTTTTTTTCATAAACGCTAAACTTGCAGTTGTCTTTCTCTTGCTCTCTCTCCTTGGACTACTTCCACATGTCTAAGTGCCCCTTTGAGCTTTTGCCCCACCAACCCCCCCACCCCCCCTGTTTGGCCCAAATGTCAGTGGTTAATCCTACCAAGCAGCATGATTAAAAAAAACCCTGATGATCATGGCAAAAGACAGAACAGCTTGGACACCCAGAGGGAGGAAAGAAGAAGAAGAAGAAGAAGAAGAGGAAGGATAGAGTAAGGAAGGGTGCAGAAAAGATCAACTTGGACAAAAGGCAGTAGAGTGTGAGAGGGGAGAAAGTGGGAATCAGGAGGGAGAGAATCAGGATGATAGCAGATAAAAGAGGAGTGGAGGGGGGGGGGGGCAAAAAAATGATAGAGAGGAGGAGTTTGGAGCGGGAGAGTTAAGAGAAGTGCGAAGCATACGGTTGCGCCCCCACCTCCCCACATAAAGTCAGTCAATGTGACAGGAAGACTTATGTAACACTCCAGAGATGGAGGGAGGAGATGGGGAAAGAGTAACAAGGAGGAGGATGAAAGAGGGAGCGAGGAGAGCAGCTGGGAAAAAAGGAGTGCATCAGTGGCAAAGAACCAGGCGTCGGTTCGAGGGATGAGGAGACGATGAGGAGACGGAGAGCCTAACACAATTAACCGGGAGAAATATGAAGTCTGGAGAATACAGGGGAAGTGATCAAGCCTACAGAGATAAAGATAAGGGGGGGACAAGATAAAAAAAAAGCAATTGAAAGATCTTCCATGCCTTTTAGTATGGCTCTGCTGGCTTTACACTTTTCATTTGTTTTGTGGGGGAGAGATTAGCAAGCGGATTAAGAGAGAGATTCTCCCGCTCCTCATTCTTACCCCTCTCTCTCTCTCTCTCTCTCTCTCTCTCTCTCTCTCTCTCTCGCTCCCTCTCTCTCTCAGATGGGTGCACACATTTGCACACTCACTCATGCATCGCACACTCGCATACATTATAATGACACTCGTGTAGGAGCCGTGTGCTTGCAGTGACATGCTGTGCATATTACAGCCGCGAACTGAGAATCATTCCCGGTCCCTAATAATCTGCAGGCTCTTCCTGCCTGATCGATAAGTCACCGGTCAAAGAAAACGTACGCCGCTGAAAATTTTTAATCATGGAGCCTATTTAGATTTGGTCGAAAAGTAATATGCAATATTGTCGGACTGGGCGCATGGATTTTTATCTTGAAGAATAACGAGAAAGATTGAAAATTGATGAAAATTCACACATTCAATTAAGTTGCCGATCAATAATTTGAAAATGCATCCACGCAAATGCGCCCTGCTGTGCTGCGCTAAAGTTTTTTGTGCGTTGGGATGATGAAGTGAGTCGACTCATACACGCACACCCGGAGTGTTTTATTCAGTCATTGTGGCAGATTTGGCTGTGAGCCAGCGAGGTGTAGAGGTGATTGGGCAGCTTGGGGCTCTCTGACTCTGCTTGCCAGTGCATCTGGCTCGCTCGCTCTCCATCTCGCCCTCCGTGTCTCCCCCCCTCTCTCTTCCTCTCGCGTATCCACCTCCTGCTCGTCTTCTCTCCCTCCGCGGCTCTCCCATCTGTCTCTCTCAGTCGTCCCTTTTATCTCGTCCGCTCTTCTGTTCATTTCTCCCCACTCTTTCAACACACGAACGCTCCCTCTTTTTCTCCCCTTCTCTGAAAAGCTTAGCTTTTCTCCCTCCCTCTTTTTAAACAGCAAAAAGCAATTTCTCTCCCTTTGTCAGAGCGGTTGGCGGTAAGCCCTTAAGTAGGGATTTTCTGGTTTGGCTGGAATGCCATTAGGCGAGCTGGTGGTGACGTGCCGTGACTGACGTGCCGAATCTTTTTGATGTCGTGATGTCACAATCCAGCGGAGGCTGTGGTTATGATATTGTTGGCGTCCCCGGAACGAGGGGCTTTAGTGGTCATGTCAGGAGTAAGTCTTCATAAATCCTTTATGGCACCGAAATATTAAGCTTCTTTGGTGGTACGGGGACAGAGGGGAAAACATGGCCGAGCGTGCACACACGTGTACAAAAAAGGAGGCACGCACACACACACACACACACAAAACACACACAACACACACACACACAAAGCCACCCACTTGTTTATCGAAACCTAAAGAAGTGCCGTTGGTCTACTCGTACTCCGAGAAGTGATTGTCACAAACCCAAATACACATGAAACTATTGGATTGTAAAGCCCTCTAACAGATTCTTCTCCCTGTACTTTATGCTTTGTTTTACTGAATTGCACAGATACAGCTACATATCCCTTTCACATGCTCTATTCTAGTCCTGTAACTTAGTAGCGAGTGGAAGATTACCGTGCTTTATTAAATGGCAGTGTGGTGCTTAAGTGCATTTTCTACAACAGGATAATCCATTAGATTGTACTGAATGTGTACGCATGAGTGAAAGGTGGCCCGCTGTCCTATAAATGAAACTTCGCTGTGTGCTTTCACAGATGTGTATGTGCGTACGTCCGTGCTGACATTTGCAGTGTTAATCAGAATTTTAACTTTCCATCTGCTTCTCTGTCACCCAGCGCCCCCCAGATTCACAAGAACCCCAGAAGACCAAACAGGCGTCCAGGGGGGCGTGGCCTCCTTCGTGTGCCAGGCCACTGGAGATCCGCAGCCCAAGATTGTCTGGAACAAAAAAGGCAAAAAAGTCAGCAACCAGAGGTTCGAGGTACGATCTGTGGGACACGAGCGAATCCAATCCAGCTTTGTGTGCTTTCTAATCGCGATGGACTCTTTACGTGGTGAATTGCTCATGAGCTGAAATGCAAATGGGTTACGGTCCCGCAGCAGAGCCACAGCAGACGCTCACTGACTGTGTGGAAACTCCAGTGTTTGGAAAAAGTGGTCACACTGTGCTGAAGCGGGACCACCGCCGCTGCTACTGTTGTCAGTTAGCGTTAGTGTATTGCTGTCGTTGTTTTCTTTGAATCCTTTTTCAACACAGTGTTGGTAGCAATAACACATGACATGACTCCGAACATCAATAAGTTCTTCTGAGACACAAAAGCGCTCTCAGGGTTTAGGTGAGGCAAAACAAGGAACTTTTATTCTCTAATTATACTGAATGAAAACACAGAAATCACAGATATGCATAGACTTGCTCAACTCGGACCAATTATGTTTCCGTGGCACTTGCATCCAGACCCAGCGTTCGTGCAGTTGTCACAGCAACACATGACGTTGATGATGATGGTGACGCCAATCAGCTGATTTCCTGAATGTGTCGACCTTGAAAGTGGTCAAAAAACCTAACGTGGGCGCCGACATTCAGGAAGTCAGTGTTTGCTTAGCAAAACAACGTCCTGTGCGACGCAAGGACACACACACAGACACAAGCACACGCATACACATGCACACGCCTCAAGAATAAAAGACACAGATGCGATGAACCCAAGTTAGATGTCACACCTGCTGCTCAGTCTGCTGCAGTGTAGGAAACACATAGAACCAAAGCCACTGTTTAGTCGTTCCATCACAGTCTCCACTGCCGTTTCGCCTCGTTATCATAGCTGCGTTTTCAAAAGGACTGTTTTGATTTTGTGATCGATCTGTCACACCTGCTCCATTGACGCCACTTCTGTCCCAAGCGTGGCTCGCATGAGGACTCTGTCTGCTTCAAGCTGCCTTATTTTTGCAGTGAAAGTCACTTGGGGGAAACAAATGTGTGCGTCATGTGTTTTGGACCCTCAGAAAGCTTGAAATCAAAAGCATCACTCACCCACTGGACACGCAGCGATCACAGGTTGTTTAAAAATAACTTATATCACATGTCTTGTAAGAAAGAGCATTGTTATGTTGTTAGTTGGGGGGCTTTGTAAGTTGACATCAACAGCAATCTTTTTTTTCTCCCTTTTTTTGGGTCATATTTTCTCCCCACCAATTTTCATCTAAAAATTGTCCCTCACACATTTGATTAGTTTACTTGCTTTCCTTCGCTTGTACTCCAAAGGTTATACAGGTGTGTGAAATGCTCGCTGCTGCAACTCTTTCATATGTCAGATGATGCCCGGGGCAGCAGTATATGAGCTCCGTATATGATCAGCCTTATTAGTTTCCCGAAGGCTCCAACCTTTGATTCGTTTCTCCACCTCACAAGTGAACCCTGAGATGGAGATGTTGAATCAGGCTCGCTGCTGCTCACGCGGTGTCACCCCGAGCTCAGGGTGCTCTTCCACTTTAATAAGCCCAGTTTCCTCCCAGGTTTAGGTTCATCTTTGCGTCTTCCTGTTTGTGATTAAATCACTCGGGGAGATGTTTTATTTTTAATCCAGACTCTATAAGTCCCGGGCTGCCCACTTGATATTTCTCCTTTTGCTGTTTTGTTGGTCCAGGCTTGTTGTGGGATTTATTTTTTATTGGATTTCAGTCAGTGAAAACCTTCCCAGAATTCAAAGTCCAGCTCTGTTACATGTTTGTAATAAACCCCCTGTAAGAGCAGTTACACCGCATAAGCCAGCAGTTCTGGAGAAGTTATTGGGAATTTATATAATGCATGTGCTGATCGACAGACCGTAAGCAGATCGCAAAGATAACCGTGTACCAAACCGGGAGTGACTGCGTTCAGCTCTCACATAATTCCATTCATGATGAAAGTATTGATTTTTGCCGCCTTGGCGTTTCTGCCCCACTAACAGGTAATAGAGTTTGACGATGGATCCGGCTCGGTCCTGAGGATCCAGCCGCTGAGGACCCCGAGAGATGAGGCAATTTATGAATGTCAGGCGTCCAACTCAGGGGGAGAGATTACCGCCACCACCAGACTCAGCGTTTTACGAGGTCAGTGTGAACACATTCTGTGTTGTCATCAAACTGTCACACACTTAATTTAGCATTTATGATCTGCATATACACAGTAATAAACTGGGTTACGACACGCTATAATGCAAAATATTATATTTGTCAGACGATATCGCGGCTACGGTATGTCAGAGCTTTTTAGGACTCCCCAATGAAGAATCAGACGCTTGGAAAAATAAACCAATAATGAATTTGGACAATATAAAAATCTGTGCTGAGTAGAAAGCAATCATGAAAGTATTGCTTCATTAATTATTTATTTAGATTCTTTTCAGTTCGTTATGTTTTCATTTATCAAAAGTGAGAATGTGTCCAAGCTGTGTGTCATTAAATATGATTCTGTCTCTATTATCAAAACATTAAGAATCATTTAATTACGATCAGTTTAAATTCTGCTCCCAGGAGGACTTCCTGGTTCTAAACATCACACATCTCTTCATGCATTACTTCACATCACGTTATTCAATGTTTTTAAACTCTTTTCCGAACTGTTAACAGACTGATTAGCATCGAGCTTCCAACCATTTTGTGTGAATTGAAATTTATTCCCAGAAAAGTTTTTTCTTCAGGTCTGTCTGAAGCTTTTATTCACTGTTGGCACATAAAAAGTGGAATCCAGTAAGACACATCGACTGTAGTACTTTCTGGTAACTTTTTTTTTTCTCCTCTCTTGTTATTTCAAAAACGTAATTGACGGCTTGGAGGATGTTTCTTCAAATATGGATATGTATTCAAGAGAAAGCCCGGCTCCACTGTGGTAGATAGTTTGGTGTTAGCAGGAGTCCATTAATGCAGATAGTGATGTTAGTGTTAGTGGAGTCCATTAGGAGAACATTATGTACCGGTAGTTTGAAGCTCAAGAGTGTCTTAGCGAGTGAAGTTGCTCAAGTGTGGATAATCACATCGCCTGCCTTTACAGTACATGCTCGTGGGGAAAGGACGCGCAGCCTATTGTTCCACCGTCTCTTCTCGCTCTCTCACTCTCTCTCACTCACTTTTTCCCCTCTTGTCTCTCTGAGGGGTAATAACACAGTTTGCAGCTCTTCCTTCAGTCTCTTGTCTTTCTGTCTTGTCTGTCTGGGCTGTGTTTTTTTTTTTTTTTTTTTAGTTCCCCAAGTCCGATCCCTCTTCTTCTCTGTTTTTCTCCTTTCCTTTCTCTTAGTTTTTTTTTTTCTTTCATTCCCTTTTTTTGACTCTCTCTGTCTCTCCACATGCTCTTAGGTCCTCCGCATAGCAACCTCTAAATTATTCACATCAGACCACTCTTTGCATCTTCTGTGCTGTTCCGCTCCATCCATCCAGAATTTTTCCTGTCTCACATGATTGTCTGTGTGTGTGTGTGTGTGTGTGTGTGTGTGTGTGTGTGTGTGTGTGCGTGCGTGTGCGTGTGTGTGCGTGTGCGTGCACATGTGCTTTTGTCTGCTTGTGTGTGAGCAGGCAGGAGTGCTCACTTTTGTGTCTGCATCTGCATCTGCATGTGCTCTTGCTTAACTTTCTTTTTGCATCTATTTTTGATTTTCCTGCCTCTCTTGATGGAGGCTCCTTTCCGCTCATCTCCCTTCTCTTCCTCCTCTTTATGGAGAACATAAAAACTCGCAGACATACAGGCAACACACACACACACACACACACACACACACACACACACACACACACACACACACACACAAATGTATCTTGAATCTAAGACAGTCAGTCTTTATGTAGTGATTAGCCTCTTTCTGTTCCTCTGAGGAGTCATTGTGTTGTGGATGAATAACAGGCCACCTGGGAGCAGCTAATAGTCCCTGATAGACTGTCAGTCTAAATGTCAGTACCAAAGTACACACTCTCAGCCACACACACACACACACACACACACACACACACACACACACACACACACACACACACACACACACACAC
>JAUESF010000074.1:5563301-5579776 GCA_032274765.1 Malacoctenus tetranemus | reverse complement strand
AATAAAGAAGAAGCTTTCTAGGTTTTATTCCTAATAGCAGCAGCTAAATAAATACTTTCTAAACCAATACACTGCATAAAAAGTCCCTTTTGTAGTTCCTACTTCTACATTCCTACGCAGTCAATTTTGAAAGTATTGAAGGGTGGATTTTTTTTTTATTCTCGGAGAACAGCTCTTATAGTGTTGATAGTTACACATGTGCACTCTGTGCATTTGCAAGGAGTAGACCTGTTTTTCGATCCCAGAGAGCAGTTGTGGACTGGAGGCAGTTTAATGTACTGGTACTTGACTCAACAGTCCGGGTTTTAGAGACCCGTGCAGTGAGTGCAGCGCAGAAACGACCCTACTCCTACAGCCACATCTGCCCCCGCTGCAAGTCAATGAAGTCAAATCGATAACCCATCTCCTTAAAGCTCTGTCACTGTCTGTCACTCTATCTAAGACCCGTTTTTCTCTTCTCAGGCTTATTCTGTCTTTATTTATTCTGTCTCTTCCTTTTTATGCCTCCTCTTCCTCGCACTCTCTAAGGATCTATATTTTGAGTCTCTCTCTCTCTCTCTAATTTGATTCTCTTCCTCTCCAAGTTACCTCCCCCCCCACCCCCCAAGTCCCTTCCTCCCCGATCCCCCTTCCCCTTCTGTGGTACTAACATTTTCTTCTTCTTCTCCTTCTCTAATCTCGTGCATTCATTGCCCACTCAGGTGGCACGCCCATACGAGGTAAGACTGCTGGGAGGACCAACATGACACAGTCGCCCGATTCCTTTTCGACCCCTGCTTCCTACTTGTCTCACAGATCTGAAAAGCAAGTCTGGGTGGGTTGATCAGTATGTGGCTCAGGCCAAACGATTCACGACTCTGTCATATTGGTAATACTCATCCGGCTGCTTCAGATCTGCAGTAGGTTCAGGAGGAATTGGAGTTGAGCAGGCGATCCATTATTCTCTGACGATCACCTCCCCCCTCCTCATCTTTCAGCCTCTCTCCATCCGTTCATTTTTCCATCTCAGCCTCAGCATTTGAACCGTAACACAGAAATCCATGGCTTCCCTCCCTCCTCTCCATGTTGTGATCTCTCTCTTTTGCATCCATCACTTTAATATCATTTAACTTTTCCCATCGACTTTTGTTTTTTAATGTAAAGCATGACGTGTTTCCAAATTGGGTTTGTTTCCTGGCTGCTCAGTTTGAGGTGACACCTTCACTTCTACCTCTGTTGCTTTTTTGATTTTTCTTATAACCAGATTTACTTTTCTTTTTTCTTTTTTTTTTGCTTTCTTTTTTGTCTTGTTTTTCTTATTTTTGGAGGATCGGTATTCACCTAAGCTTGACCCGTCCTCTCCTTCTACCTTGTCTATATTTGCCCAATCAAACGTCCCAGTTTTGTTTTTCCCTCCCAGCTGTTATTCGCTCAGCCTGAAAAGTCCAGATGGCGAAGACTCAGACACACACACACTCGCAAACATTCGCCTGCACACAAACATGCATTCCAACACACACACACACATACACATACTCGTGCGTGCACACACATTCCTTCATGGTTTTTTGCCATTACTTTCTCTTTTCTCTCTCATCACCGATAAAAAGCCCCAAACAACCACTTTTTTGATAAAGTTTTTCTGGGCGCTTTTTTGCCTTCCCACACCATCCCAAAGGAACCGCTGGTTGACCTTTTTTTGACAGTTTTTCTATTTTCAGGGAACGAGAAAGCATCGGTCCCTTCCCAAGGCTTTGCGTATGTCGTTCCTTTTTTTTTTTTTGGGAGTCTGTTGGCCTTGATGGAGGTCGGTTGATATCTTTACCTCCGTACTGGGTGTGTTTTAAACTGACATCACACTCCTGATCCCTCTGGTGGATCCTGAAAGGGCTGGGGATATCTCACTGCGATGACCATACCCTTTGTCACATCTCTGAAAACTGATTTGCTTCTTGATATAACTGCATCTCAATTTCCAGCAGAGTTTTTTTTTTCTTTCTTTCTTTCTTTCTTTCTTTCTAATCGACTGTATATGTGACTGGGTTTCTCCATATTTTGGCTGCTTGGTTTTATTTAGTTTTGCCTTGCATGAAGACGACATTTCTCCGTTTTTTTTGTTTTTTTTGTTAGATATCGTATCAGTGTTTTTTTTTATATATTTATATACATTAGGGTTTTTTTGTTTTCTTGTTATTATCAAGTCAGGAGGCTGACCCTTGTTTTGGACGTATTTTTGTTGACAGCGGTAGAAACATGTTACCGTCGCTCTCTCGACGCGACTCCCCTCGTCGCTCTGTGTCCCTCATGCAGAGTTCAGCTTGTTTTCGCTGAAAAGTCTCTCATTTATTCCCTCTGCAGTTTTTACCATTTATATGTTAATGTATTTATACACTTTACCCAATTACCTGATGTGTCCCACTTCTGTGCGATTGCTCTTTCTTATTCTTTATCTTTCTGTGTGACTCTCTCTCTCTCTCTGTCTCCATCTATCTTTTCTCTTCCTCTGCATCCCTCCATCTCTCCAGGTGCCCTCCAGATAGAAATGAGTGAGGAGTCAGACCAGGGGAAGTATGAGTGTGTTGCCACCAACAGCGATGGGACACGTTATTCGACCCCGGCTAACCTCTACGTCAGAGGTAAGATGGAGATAAACACCAGCCTTTAAAGAAACCCAATGATGCTCGCTGAGTTGTCTGGAACAAGCATCCACATCTGTTTTGGATTATGCGCCTTAAGTGAATGCAAGGAAATGCTACCCAGCCTTCTATACACCACTCAGCCATAACATAATAACCACAGACAGGTTAGGTGATCAGGACCCCGTCCACACTGAGATGAAAACCGCATGAAACCAGAGACGCTAAGACGAAAAACAGGACGGAGCAGAATGAAAATACAGGGAGGATAGCGAGTACAAATACCAAAAAAAAAGGCCACATAGCGTGTGTCAATAACAGTTTGAAACTTCTGCTTCCACTCGTATCAGCTTCAAAACCACCAAAACCCTTAGAAATGTGTTTTGAGTTTAGCGCATGCACATCCGACACCAGGCCGATGATGTCAGCGTTTCAGAAATGTTCTACTCTGAAGAGGCTTTTTTTTGTTCGATCTTGGACACGCCGTGTCAGTGTGAACCTCCACAGATACTCTGAAACGTCCGAACGGATGGGGCCCGACGCGTTCGCACTCCTTCTCTTGACACCTGTTACCTGGAGAGATATATTTGGCAGCAAGCGAACAGTTTGTCCCAAAAGTTGATGTGGTCGAAGCAAGAGGAGAAAAAAAAATGTGCAAGAGTAAGGATTTGAGTGAGTTTAACAAGGGCCAAGCTGTGATGGCAAGTCGCCTGGGTCAGAGCGTCTCCGAAGCTGCAGCTCTGGTGGAGTGTTCCCAGTCTGCAGCTGTCAGTACCCATCAAAAGTGGTTCAGTGAAGGAGAAGCGGTGAACCAGCGACAGGGGTCACGGGTGGTCATGGTTCACTGATGCATGTGGGCAGCGAAGGACGGCCCGTGTGGTCCGATCCGACAGCGCGAGCGCGGCTCAGCCCGCTGCCGAAGCTAAACAGGTTCTGTCATAAAGGTGTCAATTACACAGTACATCACGGTTCCGGCCTGGACACAGGGAGGCCCGCACGGAAGGACTCGTAATTTTGTGGCCTGTAGTTTGGGAGGTGCAGTAATAAAACTGTATGGATTGAACACAAAAGCAGCCCCCCCCCCCGCCCACATGGGGTTAAAGCCGGGCTGAATGTTGCACTCCAACCATTAATCTCTCTGCCCTCCCTCCTTAGCCTTTAGACCTCAGAGGAAAAACCAAATCATTGTCTGGTTAGGACTTGTGTTTCTCCCCAAATCTGACAGGCATCTCACCTCCTCAGGCGCTGTCTCCGTCCCTGCTCCTTGCGCACACACACGCACGCACGCACACACACGCGCGCGCACGCGTTTACACGCATACCCACCAAATGTTTGAATCTTAGAGACATTTTTATTCCCGCGGCCTTTTGCTCTGTTGTCCGCCCGCCCAAACAGAAAAGGCTTTAAACAGCGGAGCATGCTCCTCTGACTCGTCCAGCATCGCTCATGGGGATACGAACCAAACACACACTGGACTGCGTGCGCACGTGTAACAGACACACACACACACAATGTCGCACACGTTTTGCTGCGTGCGTGCATACATTTCTCTATAAATCACATGTGCACAGCCACATTACACAGCACAGAGTCAGTGATGTGCGTCTAACACTGTTTGCAGGGCCAGTAAAATCTTGCAGTGCTGCTCAGTGAGTGTTTGACAGGCGGTCTATGGAGACTGCCGACAGTGGGAGCTGCCTTAAACAGGAGCGTTTTCACCGACATCGGCCATCAATGGCCTCTGTTTTTCTTCCTCCTCCTCCTCCTCATTTCTGTCTTTTCTCTTTCTTCCCCGCTCTCTCTGGCTTTCCCTCCGTCTGTCACCACCTTGCCACATTCTTTGGTCTAACTTGTTTTCTCTCCCTGTCTCCTGTCCCTCCTCTGATATTTTCCGTCTTCCCCCCTCTGTTTTCTCTCTCCCTCCTCCCACCATGCTTTGTCTCACCTCCTACTGCAGAGCTGCGAGAAGGTTGGTACAGTTATGACTGTGTGCATCCCTTGAGTCCCTCCACAGTGTTGTCTTTTTCTTCCATTAAACTGCCGGTTGTGTTTGTGCGTCGTGGCTGCTTTATGTGTGGTGCTGAAGGTCTGAACATCCAGAGTTTGCTCCTCGTAAATATTCCGTTTTCATTTTTTTTTCCCGTTTTTGTTTCCTTATGAATGCATGCGTGTTTGCTGTGATTTTATTTTCTCTTTTTTTTTGTTTCTCTTGTGTTCTACTTCATAAAATATTTAATGGAGCACACCTAAAAACATCATTAATAAAACATTTTGATATCACATGCACCCTAGTGGTGATGTTCCAGACTGTGTGGATGTTTGCAGCCTTATTTAATCGCCATAAAACTCCATCCCAGAGCTCGCGCCGCCAAAAGACATCCTCGCCGTTCGTCGCCGCGCGCCCGTGAATTCCTAACAGCCTCTCCTCTCTCGCCCGTCGGTCCAGTGCGCCGCGTCCCCCCTCGCTTCTCCATCCCCCCGGCCGACAGCGAGATCATGCCAGGGGGGAACGTCAACATCACCTGCGTGGCGGTGGGCTCGCCCATGCCGTACGTCAAGTGGATGCTGGGAGCGGAGGACCTGACCCCCGAAGACGACATGCCCATCGGCCGCAACGTCCTGGAGCTGACGGACGTGCGCCAGTCCAACAATTACACCTGCGTCGCCATGTCGACGCTCGGGGTGATCGAGGCGGTGGCGCAGATTATAGTGAAAGGTGGGTTTGGCAATATGTTTATCAGGAGGGTGGTTTTTTTCCAGAGAGGATATAAATAGCTTGACGAAAAGAGGCGAGAGTTCGTACGTCGTTTGCAACTTTTTTTCAAAAGAGGGGAAGTTTTTGAAGAGGACAGAAAGTCGGCAGTGCCTCTTTCTCTCTCTGTGGATGTCCACCAGAGGATAAACACACCAAAAAAAAAAGTCCTGTCAACCAAGAAATGAAAGATGAGGCAAGAAAAGGGACTGACTCTCATGGGTGCTCTGTTTATGCAGTGCATACATGTGCCAAATCAATGAATAAATGAAGAGCAAAGTAAGTGGTGCATATGATGAATACCCTAAAGATACAGAGCAGCGCATCATGGCCCAGGACAAGAAGAGTAAGACGGATACAAGGAAAACAGGAGAGGAAAACACAAACCGAAGTCCTGTTGTTTCTCTTATTTTTGATGAAAGCTGAGGACTTTTTTCGTCTTTTTTTTATCTATAAATTAGGTTCTTGTACAGATCCTCCAGATCTGTCGACACTGGGACCTACAGTGTTGGTGACGATGCTGGCGACATGCAGTGATCGTCACTTTTAACCATTTTTACCATCAATCTTTCACAAGTTTGACACTTTTAAGTCGAAGCAGCTTCCGCTTTGCCACCGATACTTTAATGTTTTTGTTTGTTGTATTTGAAAGTTCCCCAATTATCAAATCTTTCAGAAAAAACATTTCCCATCTCGGCTTTTTTCTCTAAGTGGCGTATTGAAGGTAACCATAAAGTATTCAGTGTGTCTTTGTTTGTGTTGTTTTCATTTGGATTCAATTTGTGGGAAGTTCAAAATCTATTTGAATTGACGGAGAACAATTTGCGCACTGACGTCATTTGTTTCCTCCAATTTTTGAGCTCATATAGCTCCTGATTGTTTTCTGGTACTTTTAATTGTTTGGCCAAATTATGTTAATTTTTTATCATTTTTGTCCTCGATCCATCTCGAGACGTGATTGTTTTCCAGCTTTTCCGTTCAGGACACAAAATGTGACTTGTTTTTTTCCATCATCCACTGCTTGAGATATCGCTCTCCTCTTCCTCCCTCCTCAGCGCTGCCGAAGGCTCCCGGAGTCCCCGTGGTCACCGAGAGAACTGCGACGAGCATCACGCTCACCTGGGATTCAGGAAACCCCGAACCTGTCTCCTACTATATTATACAGGTGTGACACACACAAGCACCCCCTCCTGTATGAATGCTCCCACATGCACTAAAGTGTGTCTGAGACTCAGAATTGATCTAATCTCAAGATAAAGACAAACTGCTATTATCTGCCTCCATGACGGAGCGGAGCTTAGAAAACTTTATGATGAACTTCTCAGAAAGACTCAAATCAGATCTGTTGGACTGGTGGTCTCTGCCCACCTGTGTAAAAGTTGGGGAGAACAACAAAATCTTCCAAGCACGTCATTCACAAAAACTGAGACGCGTACATCAGCTGTGTGGTGCTTCATCGTTCCCATTACAAACATCCTCACACTTGGCTCTCAGTATGAAACGGTTGGTTCAGTCTGTTCTTTCTTTCTGTTCCTGCTTCATCTCCTGTTTTTCTCAGCATCGTGCCAAAGGCTCCGAAGACCCCTACAAGGAGATCGACGGCATTGCCACAACACGCTACAGCGTGGGCGGCCTCAGCCCTTACTCCCACTACGACTTTCGGGTGGCAGCTGTCAACACCATCGGCCAGGGCCCCTCCAGCGAGGTGGTGGAGGCTCGCACAGCCGAGCAGGCCCCCTCCTCACCCCCTCGGCAGGTCTGGATGTTGTTTTGACTTGGCGATGCTGAGAGCGGTCTCGGGTCTCACATATGGAATTTTGATCAAGCACCAGGTTGCCTTTATGCAACGCCGTGTTTCAATGCCTGTCGATCTTGGCTTGTTTCGCCGCCTGCTGTTCTGACTGGCATAACGGTGTGCTGCATTCATTAGAATGGGTGATTTTTCCAACAGTGAACTCCAGTTGCAAGAACTTTGTGGAATAGAACCGTCTGCCGTGTCAACACACACCGACCGGTTTCTCAAGCTGCTCCTTTTCTTTGTGTATGTGTGTAGGTTATAGGTCGGATGCTGAGCGCTACAACAGCAATGATCCACTGGGATGAGCCGGAAGAGCCGAACGGACAGGTGGTCGGTTACAGAGTGTACTACACGTCTGACAGCTCGCTGCCAGTCAACCAGGTGCGCGTCCTCACGTGCGACGGCTTCACCCGATCTCGTTGTTAATTTCCGCTCATAACAGATGATAGGTTCGGTTGTCCAGGTGCGTGCGGCGCGGCCGCGCACACGTCTGCGTCTGGTTGCATTCATGCGTTGTGTTTTGGGTTTTTTTGTGCTTACGTGGTGCAGTGGGAGAAGCAGATGGTGCGCAGCGCCAACTTCATCACCATCCAGGATCTGACTCCTAACAAGACTTATTACATCAGAGTGCTCGCGTTCACTTCAGTGGGAGATGGACCCTTATCGCAGGACCTTCAGATCATAGCAAAGACTGGAGGTGAATTGAGAGGAACAAGGAAAACGTGCAACAACGGTCCCGAAAATGCTAAAGCTCGTTATTAACTCTGCTCTTTGTCGATCTCTCAGTTCCTTCCCAACCTTCCGATTTTAAGGGAGAAGCTAAATCTGAGACCAGCATCCTGATGTCCTGGGTGGCGCCCACAGCTCAGGGCGGCCCGGACAACCAGATCACAGGATATGAGCTGGTGTACCGACGGGCCGACGACTCCGAGGAGGTGAATATGCGAAGCGGGTCGTTTTGGCTGCGCCACTTATTCATGCATGAATGGATGAATGATAACAGATGCCTCCTTGACTGACGAGAGGCTTTTGGTAAGGGGGGAGGAGACGAATTGATCTGAATATCGAACGATCCCTTCTGTGTCTTCACAACCCTTCAGAAAAAAGTCACCTTTGAGCCCACCACCTCCTACCTGCTGAAGAACCTCAAGCCCTTCTCCACCTACACCTTCCAGCTGGCCGCAAAGAGCAAAAACGGAATCGGGGCGTACACCAACGAAGTGTCCATCGACACGCCGCAAACACGTAGGTCGAGACGCACACACCTCAGTGTGCGTTAGTGTGGCTGTGAGAGAGAGAGAGAATTTTAAAGTTTCCAATTTTGACAATGCAAATTAAAAATTCCTAAAAACTGCACTGATAATTTACAATTATTTGTGTGTATGCATGTAAATGATAAATATTACATATCATATTATGAAATGAATATTGTGATCACCAGCCGTTGCTGCTGTGTTGCCGATTTTGCATTGTCAAAAAGAAATGTGACCTCAGACTGTGCATTTCAACAAATACACGCAAAATATTTGAAGCAATTGCCAAACGATTTGCAGAATTTCGCAAACATAGTGCCAAGCAATGAACACATGACAGGCTGCAGTGCCTCTTTTGTTGCCTGCCAATCTGAGGTTTGTCAAATGATAAGTGAGAGCATGAAGGTAAGAAGCCCAGTGTTGGTAGCTAGACGTGAGCACCCCAGCATGGATGTCAGAGGCTTGGGTAGGCTGTGAGGACAAGTAAGTAGCTCTGTTGCTGTACCGAAACTCTAGTCAGTGTTTCCTGTGTTGCATTTCTTTTAAGTCATTCACTCATTGATCAAACATTCCTATCAAACAGAAGTCAACACCCATCCTTCAGTATCTCTGTTCAGCCATCTTGCTTCTCCGTGAAAAACTTCTGTTCTCAAGTGTTTCGTTTTCATTTTATGTTTTTTTTTGTTTGTTTTTTTTGTCTTTTGTTCTCTGTCTCTCGTCGACTCAATACCATCCCCATTCCTTCACGCCAAAACCTCACTACCTCACCTCTCCACCCACCAAAAACAAAAAACGCCTCGCACACACAACCGACTGACTTTTACCCAAATCAAACCCCACCGTGCTTCCTCAAAACTGGCCGACCAGTTCCTTCAGCACCTCCCCAGGACATTACATGCACTAGCTCCAGTTCGACCAGCGTCCTGGTAAGTTGGGCCCCGCCTCCTCTGGAGTTTCAAAACGGCGTCATTACGGGATACTCCATCCAGTACTCCACCACGGAGGGCAACAAAACGTCTCAGAGGGTTGATGGGATCGCCCCGGACAGTTCTCCCTATCTCCTGGACAACCTGGAGAAATGGACTGAGTATGGCATAACGGTGCGGGCGCGAACGGAGGCCGGGGACGGACCGGAAAGCTTACAGCTGCTTATTCGCACCGAGGAAGATGGTATGTTCCCCCAACCCTCCTCCTCCTCCCCCCACCCCCAAACAACAACCCATGCCTTTCATAGGATGATCGGACCCCACTAACAATGGCTACGTCTAACGCACTAGCAGCAGTAACGATCCCCCAGCACCCTAAACTAACAGAAAGCGTGTCCCGCTGGTCATTAGAGGCTTTTTGTTTGCCCTTGAGCTGCCGCCTGAATGGATGATGCGTTTAGGAACCGCTGTCAGACCCTCCAGCTCTCCTTTTTTCCCCTCTTTGAAACCACCAGAAACCTCCAACATCAGGAAACCTCCTCCTGCTGCTCCCTCACCACTGCTTTCTCTTAACAGCTGCCCCCCCCCAACCCCTTTTTTTCACCAGCAGCCTTTTTGATCCCCCCTCCCTCCCAGCATCTTTTTACTCCACGCCTTCTTTTCCCTTTTCTTCTAAAATCCCCCCCTTTTTTTCGGGATGAGAATTGGGATTTCCCTCTCTAAGTGTAGCAATATTTCCTACTAACAACAGCAGCACAGACCCTTTGGCTGCAGCTTTAACCTCCACCTCGTCCCACCTTGGCTTTTCTTGCTGTACATCCGCACTGCTAAATCCTTTCCATTTCCTCAGCAACGACTTGGCCATGTCTTTGATGACTGTGTTTTATTCCTGCTGTAGTAACGTGTAGCAATCGTCATTATGCTGATTTCTGACGTTGATTCAGACGTTGCTCGGCTCGTCCACGAGCCGGTCAGATAGCGCGAGGCGGATAGAGTTTTTTCCTCAGTGTTTCTCCTTTTTGGGAGAAGTGTAGTTCTTGGCAGCAGAAGAGAGGGTGTTTTTTTTTTTCTTCTCTTGATAACAGTATTTTCTTTTTGACTGCCTGCCACTGTTTATCTGCCACTGGCAACAAATCCTTTTCTATCAGCCATTCTTATCTTTCTCTACATTTGCTTCTTATCCTCCACTGCTTTTTTCCACCATGTTTTTCCTCAAGCGCCTTCATTTTTTTTTTTTTTTTAATGTTTTGACTTTTTTCCCAGACATCACAGCAGTTTTAGACTTTTTGGAGGGTTGTACTTTTGACTTTTTTCAGCTTTGGGGATGTTTTTTTAACTACCCCTTTTTATCTTCTCAGATATTTTTTGGTTAGGAAAAGAAAGAAAAAGAAACAAGCTAAATTGAAGGCCATTTATTTGAGAGGTTTCACTGCCCATCCTCTGTGACCCTTGACCTCTATCCCAAAATGCATTTTTAGTTCCAAGTGGTCCTCCGCGAGGGGTAGAGGCAGAGACTGTGAACGCCTCGGCAGTTAGGGTGAAATGGCGCGCACCAGCCCCCGAGCGGCAGCACGGTCAGGTCCGAGGATACCAAGTCCATTATGTGAGGATGAACTACGGCGAGCCTCAGGGACAGCCGCTCATCAAGGACATCCTCATGGACGACTCGCAGGTAAGACGAACGACGGCCCCCCCGACGGTTTGATCATATTACGTGTATCACAAACTCAATTACAAGAGAAAATGACACCGCAAAGAATGTTTTATTTTTAGGGTCTCGTTTGTTTTGAGCCACGACAGTTGTTGGTGATTATTAGTTCAAAAAGATATGAAGCCATGAGGGAGTAAAGAGTTCCCTTTGCACACACAAACACACACACACACCTGAATGAGATGAAGCGATCAGCTTGAGCACATTTTTCCTAATAATGTTTGTACAATTAGAAGTCGCTTCTCTTTTTTGTTTCAACTTTTTGTTTCGTCAGTCTGCGGCAGCCATTGAGTTTCTCTTTGACAGATTAGTGTGCGAAATCCTTCCCCAAGAGCTGTTTAGAGAAATAGTTTTACAATCGCTAAGAGTTTGAGGAGTGGCTAAACCTCAAATCTCTCTGACCAACAGCCAGTGGGCTTAGTGTCGCACAAACACGGGAGAGGAGGGGGGGGCGTAAGGAGAAGTCAGAGTATTAGCATGACTTTCTGCCTGCAGAAGCAAACATGGGAATTACATATCCGTCCACAGTCAGCTGTTCAAGGCAAACAAGCCCTGCAATTCATTGAAAATTGCACTTTGATGTAGCTTGAACACCAAAGTCTCCTGTTACGCTACACTCGTTCAACACAGCGTCAGTCAGGAATGTTATTTGGTTTTTTCAGGTCTACATTGGCCAAAATCGGTCGCATGTCCAGGACATACTTAACACTTTCATGACACAGATTTTGTTGTTATACACATCCCTGCTCCGTATTACTTACGCTTCAGTTCTTCCTGACTATAGGAATGCATACAAAAGCCTATTAGATGATATCCAAATAATTTAAATGTCTCCGTTTCTCTTTCTTTCCCTTTTATCCACACGGCCTCGTCGCTCAGTGGGAATACGATGACTCAACTGAATATGTGAGTAAGCCTCTCTTTGAACAAATTATTTGATAATGCTTTAAACCAAGCAGGAAATCCCTCTTTTCTATTTCTGTAGTCAGTGTTATCCAGGATTTTTTAATAAGTTATCCTGGAGAGGAGAAAAAAAACAGCGATAAGTGATTTTGTGAGTCATTTGTGGGCACTGCCAAAGTTTTGTAATTATTCATATGATTCACAAACAGGCCAAGAAATGAAGAAAACATTGTGCCTCTTGTTCAGATAGAGAAAAATGGGGATAACTCCTGAAGCTTATATACTTTAATGTCATTATGTGATGTAAAATAAAATAAAACATTGCTCAGAATTAGCAAAGACTCTCAAATCAAAGAAAACCAAAGCATGCTAGTGTTTCTCCAGTGTCACAGCTCCATAATCAGTCAAATAAAGGGAATATAGCTGCACGATGTTGCTTCAGCCTGCATGTTTCCTGTCTGCTTCTGACTAGCCTGACCTTGATTTCTGTGCTAAACTGCTTATTATCCAGAGGGCACCAAAGTAGCCGCCTCTTGTAGCTGACAGTGCTTTTCGCTGTTCTGCAGGAGGTGGTGCTCGGAGACCTCAAGGCGGACACGGCCTACTCCGTGTCTGTGGGGGCTTACACTGCCAAGGGCGATGGTGCTCGCAGCAAACCTGTCAGCGTGTGCACTGCCCTGCCATGTAAGTGGCTCCGCACACACACCCGACCACGCGGTGGGGAAACGGGTCACGAAATCACACGCGGAGCACGCCGGGCTCGTAACGATCCGGCAGACTTTTGGTAACGAATGATCATTAGAGGCCATTAAATCATTGAATTGGTTGCGTCTCACTCTGTCACACCTTGCTGTGCTGCTAAAAAGCCTCTCATTTGGCGCTGTATTAATCATGTTTTGTAGTTTGGCCTGAAGTCAGTATTAATGTGGTTTGTAATTACCGTCTAATTATGTTTCCATCCCTCTCTTTCGCCTCGTCTTCCTGTCCTCTCCGTTGCAGTGCCCGAGAAGCCCAAGCTGCTGGTGAGCGCCACGGACTCAGGCACCGCTCTGCTTCAGTGGTACCCTCCCCCCAACCCCCCGACCCCCCTCCTGGGGTACCGCCTCACGTTCGGCCGCGTGGACGTCCTTCCCTTCACAGTGGTTGAGTTCCCCACCAAAGAGAACCGCTACACCGCGCAGGATATCCACAAAGGAGCTAACTATGTGTTCAGACTCTCGGCCAGAAACAAAATGGGCTACGGGGAGGACGCCGTCAAAGAGGTGACGACGCCGGAAGACTCCCCGACTGGATACCCGGAAAACATCGCCGCGGAGGAAGCTTACGCCACCTCGCTCCGGCTGGCCTGGAAATCGGTCCCGCTCATTGAGCAAAATGGCAAAATAGTCACGTACTCGGTGATGTACAAGGACATAAACAGTCGGGGAAATGCCTCGGAGGTCATGGTGCCCGCTCCAAGGTCGAGTGTTTTGTTGGAGGGCCTGAGTGCCGACACGGTGTATGATGTCAGAGTGTGTGCGTTCACAGCTGTCGGTCCCGGGCCGTACAGCCCCAGTGTCCAATTTAGGACGCAGCGGCTTGACCAAGGTAGGATCCCACTCGCATCCCAACAACCTATCTGTCTACTGCTGAGGATGCAAGACGTGCTTACTGACAATTGTGCATACAAAGCCCCCCCCCATGCGAACACACACACCCACACGCCCCATCTCCTAAGTGTCCTTTTTCGTTGTCTTGTCACTGTAGCCTTTTACCCAACATCCTTTTCCCCAAGCAAGGTAAGATTCCTTGGTCTTGGGCGAGTCCCCCCCCCGTCCAGTCACCCAACTGTGTGTTGATCAGTGCAAATAGCTAGTTTGAGTCTGGTTCTAGAGAGATGATTCACAGGTAAGGTCATTGTGGTGAGTTCAGCAGAGGACGTAACTGGAGAACGGGCTTTCACGGTGATGTTTATCTGGTTTATTTTGTTCTTCTTTTTTGTCTTAGTGTTTGCGACCAACTTCCGAGTCAAGGCAGCAATGAAGAACTCCGTCCTGCTCTCCTGGGAGATCCGAGACAAGAACCCTGCCCAGCCGTTCACCGTGAGCAGATTTCTGTCGCACTGTCGTAAAAAAAAAAACAACCTGTTGGCGATTATGAGATTTGATCAGCGATGAGGCGATGAGGGTGCAGGACCTACATGAACTCCGAGAGTAAAAACACAGTAAAATGAAATGACATGGTCCGCCGTGGCTCACGTGACAAATTCATCGTAATTTATTATTCTATTTCCAGCCGTTGGGAAGCTGTAAAGTTCTGCTCTTCGACTTAATAGAAGCTAATAAAGACCGCAAGGCTGTGAAATTGATAAAAGAAGATACTTTTGTGGCTCGTGTGCACGTCGTAACTCAGTTCCCTCAGTTGAACGCACAGACGGGCATCTCATGCATATTATCAGGTTCAGTGTCACACAGCGTTCCTTTACAAGGATGCTTTGATTTTTTAATGTCTTCTGCATTCAAACTCAGGAGGATATATGACCCTGATGACTTCACAGCCACTTTTGTCGGCTTCTCCTGATGTTTTGAACAAGGGAAATATTTTTAAAAATGAGTTAAAAACTGTGTAGCTACTTCATCGATGTCAGTACTCGATCAACTGCGACGGTTCTGTGTTTCCAGATTCTGTACGGGAAGGGTCAGTCCGTGGAGGTGGACGGCAAGCAGACCCAGAAGCTGATCACCGGCCTGGAGCCGGAGACTCAGTACTCCTTCCTGCTCACCAACCGGGCCAACAGCGCCGGAGGCCTGCAGCACCGCGTGACCGCCACCACCGCTCCAGACATCCTGAAGACCAAACCGACGGTCGTGGGAAAGACCAATGCAGATGGCATGGTGACTGTGCAGCTGCCGACCGTCCAAACCACAGCGAAAGTCAGGTACCGATGACTCAAGGAATCCGAGGAGCGTGCGAGGGAACGATTTGGCAGCGGCGATGACCAAATGTGAAGGGTTTAAAATAGTAACATGTGCAGAATGAGCTCCAATTAGGTTGTTGTCAGATTAATTGTTCGATAAACCCTGTGAAGTAATTTCACTCGTTCCCCTGCTGCTGATTTCCGTTTATTGGTCCATCAGGAGGGATTTCTCCAAGCTGGCAGCAAAGCACGCCGGAGATCTCCCAGAGCAGCCCGGATGAAAGCACAAAGCCCATCATTTCATCTGCTTTTTGTAACCAAGAATAAATACACACACCTAGCCGAGGCAGTCCTGCACATTTCAGGCGTGGGATGACTCATTCCTGTGCCGTTCACATGTTCTCACGTCACACTGGAATCTGTCTGTCACATCAATTTTTGGCGGTTTGCGAGCAGTGTTTTGCTCTTTTGGTGCGTACAGACGCGCAGGTTCAGACGCTCCCTCAGACTGTCTTGAAAAACACAGATGCTTTTTTCCTTTGTGGAGATTTCTGGGCAGATCATCCCGTCTGCTACTTTCCTCTATCAACAGAAGAGGGAAATATATTTAAGTATATATCTTTTTCTTGATATTTTCCACTTTAGAGCTGTAACCAAATCTCACACTCTCAGATTAGATATGAAGCGAACTACTTTCTGCAGCACTTCTCATTCCTCCGTCTAATGTATGTTTGAGTGCGACCACGGCGAGCTGAAGTGAGTCTTTCACTGAGCACACATGTACGACTCGGGTCCGTTGCTTGTGGTCTTATTATGTCTGAACCATTTCCTTCTCCAGTGCTTCTAAAGTGTGTGTCCCAGCATGTATTTTCAGACAAAGACGGGGTGGTTTTTTTCTGCAGGAATCAAAGTGTGTTCAGCTTCCCAGTGCTGCTTCACGCCAGCAGCTGTTCTCTGCATATTCTACAATCTAAATCCAGTAATTGTGTTTTATTTTGCAACAAATGAATCGATTTAAGGAAGAAATTGTAAAGGCAGAGTTGGAATTTTGGTAAATAGGCCTAATGAGATTACGAGTGCTACTCAGTGGCTCGGTAAACACGAGGCTTTTCCCAGCAGTCACGCTGTTCAGCTAAGCACATGAAACAGCAGCAGTTGAAGGAATCCCCCCCCCCACCTTTTTTTTCACCTGCTCTTCTTAACACCACTCTTTTGAGATTGTCAAAAACATGTATTGAAAGTTGTGCCACTTCAGCTTGATGTCTGAGCTTTGTTTGTGTCTTTCCGTTGACAGTTTCTCTGTTCTCGTGAAGGAACAACCACATACAACCTTGATGCTGCCTCCGCCGTGTTTCACACAGACAGATTTGTTTTCACCTCAAGCTCTGTGAGCGATCGCGGGTCTGATCCTGTGTTGCTGTGATAGTCGTCATCCCTCGGCAGTTTTCCCATCACCCCCTGCAGAAGGCTTCAGAGTCTGTGACTCGTTGCCTTTGGAGACTCTTTCCTGCTTAGTCAGTTTCGCTGGACAACCAACTGCTGGTTTCGCTGCTACCTGTTGACCACGCTTGAGTCCTGAGACACAGTCAAAACTGTGGACAAATCGATTTTTACTCTTCC
>JAUESF010000074.1:5516908-5528277 GCA_032274765.1 Malacoctenus tetranemus | reverse complement strand
ATTTTTCCCCTTCAGATCCTATAACTCTTCATGTTGTTAGGTGAATGAGATCGCTTTAGTCAGATTCCCTGGAAAAGAAGGAGGGGGTGGGACGCTCCTGTGTAATGAGAGTGTTTAAATCTCCGACCTGACCTTGTACAACTGTGAGGTGAACTCTGGAGCATGTGTCTAATTAAACATATCCTCACCACTATATCCTCGGGGTAAGTATCATTGGAGAAGGAGCCATCATCAAACATGACCTCGTAGAACGTCTGGGAGGTGATCTGAGTGACCTTTGAGCTGTAGTAGCGCAGATTCTTGTGCTTGGAGATCACCGTCTGGCCCAGAGAGATGGAGGCTTGACATGCTCGCTGCTTCTAGTACAGACAGAGAGCAGATAGCAGCAATTAGACCAGTGGATCACATGGAACACAGGGTGAAACTCAGCTCGACTCTAAGAGTGCAAGCAATAGCTGTGGAAGTACTAATTCAACTGTATCATAATAAGGCCAATAAACTAGTAGCTTCCTCTAATTTGCCTATTTAATGAATAGATTTTAGTCCATGTTTGAGATGTGTGTTTGATACCAGCAGCTGTCTCAATACATTACTAATTAAGAGAATCATAGATAAATAGGGAATAAACGTTAACACAAATGTTGTCATTCTCAGACTGACAAATACCGGCTCAAACAGCACCACTATTTGTCTGAAGTGGATGACTTTAGAGGAACTACAAACGCAGCATGTTTCCGATTGGTTCCAGCAGATAAATGCACCATTGTTCCTCGATGCAGCGAACCGCAGCCTGTTGCACCAGCTGTAGTTTGGTTTTAAAGGTACAGTTGTCATCTTTACATTTAACAGGGAGAGGTTGCGCTTTACATGCAAACAGGACATGCTTGAAAACTTCAGTCAGAAACTGTTGTTTGTTCCTGATGGGTTTTTTTTTTTTTTGCTCCCAGCACAACTTTTCTTCATTGCTGCCACCGAAACTCCCTCCCTGTGAAATTACATCCCTCCACATTCACAACACTGACATGCACTGATGCCACTGCGCTGTTAGATTACCCAGCACTCCTATTTTATGCTGCTTTCACTTGAAATGGGAACTTTCTACATCAACAACAGGACCCCCAGCAACGTTTGCTGGTGCTTTATTCCTCCGTGCATACGACTGCTTTAACAAGTAATTACTGACCTCTAGCTTCCGGGTCTCTGCGACAATGTTTTGCATGCTTGACTTGAGTGATAGCTCAGATCAACAGAAGAGAGCAGCGAGTGTTCAATCCCAAACTTCCGAATGGATTTCAGTTCAGCTGGTGCAACAGGCATGTGACTGCCACTCGTGTCAGGGTTTGGTTTGTTTTTCTGCGCTTCATTAGGTTCCAACACATCACAACATAATTAGGGGGTGTAGTCAGTTAACTCTATTATGTGCAACATCCATAAAATGCCATCATCTCGCTGACATGTCCATTCTCACTGAGCACAGCGTGGTCCGTGTCAGCCGGAGTGACCACCCGTCCTCTAACTTACAGCTGACGAACTCCGCGACTGGTGTCTGTGGCAGGTGATTGCCACGACATACGGCCAATCATCAGGCTCCATGACAACACCGGCAGCATGGGCACAGGTCACATGAAAGGAGGTGGGACACCGGCCACATGAGCACTGGATACAAGCCCCTGCCTGCCGCTTGCCCGTGTAGCGTTTACGACAATAGATGCACTTCTGTAAACACATACAGACCAGACCAAACTGTCAGCAACAGAAACCCGACTTTCTCAAGATCATCGTGTGGCAGATTTCTGGATGTAAGTGGTTCCTGTCACAGTTACCATTTTGGTTTCAACCTCATGTTGTGGGGGGGAAAAAAGTGGCAGCATCCTTTGCCTTATTCATAACTCTCCTTCGAACAGAATAACACAGAAAGTGGTGAACAAATGTCTCCTTTAAGTGATGAACTCTATTTATACACAGTGAAAATCACTGTTCGAATTTGCTTTAATATATATTGTGCATGTGTCATCGCCTCTTAAACAAAATTGTCTGAGAGGCTGGACAAGCAAATTGTTGCACATCCGAAATAAACTCCAAACAAAAAGCAATCAACTCTGAATTGTAGGAATCAGGTTCTGTTTTTACTCCCTCAGTGCTGCACACCTGCTGCTGAAACACTGTAAATTCCCCAATTCATGAAGGGAATGCCACTGTCGGAAACACTTAAATGTATTGCATGTACTTGTATCTTTTTACAATTTAGCCACAGCCAGTTTACCTTCTTCGCTGGCTACTCACTAAAAACAGTAGGAGAAGGAAAAAGTCACCAGTAAAGTTTAAGAAAAGAAAAGATTAACTATCACAAGAATTACCATCGTCATTTTATCCTCCTGCGTCGTCTTTGGTACGACAAGCCCACTCTAAACAAGCTGACATTTAGTGCTTATATGACTGTAAAGGAGACCCGACTTTCTGCATCAATGCATCCACAGAAAAAGGTTAAAAAACAAATGCATTTTCTTAGGAGAAAAAACAGCTTAAAAAAAACAGCAAACACAAGACAAAGAATGCTGAGAAAACCTCTCGTTTGTTTGTTGCGTGATCCTTTAACTTTGTTTCGAACCATTACATTCTCCAAATAATCATATCTTCAAAACCTGCTGAGAGCGGTGTTATTGGATACGCTCGTGTAAACAAATCAGTAATATGACGAAAAAAATGCACAGATCCTGCCGCACGACACAAAACCCCCCAAAATAAGGCCAATCACATGACATCGTTTGAGGTTTCCACAACGAACCAGTGCTCCAGTGTGCATGTTGTGGTATTTTTCTTTCACTCAGGGTCTGTGAGTAATATACAACTACACACACACACACAATGGAAGGCGTAACACACATACAAATCCTACACACAAACATTGCCATGCTTTCATGCACAAACACACTCGCACCTAAATTTTTAAGACTGGGCCTCGGTTTTTCTGCACCAAGCAGCCCATCAAGTCCATTTCCTCTTCTGTGGCATCTCCCTTCCCCTCTCCCACAAATCCGCTGCGCTCCCACTAAAGGGGAAAAAATGACGACATCCTCCCATTATAACCCCGCTCCCTCCCTATTCCTCCCTCACCCTTTCTTATGCCTCCCATCTCACTCCATTTCCTCCACTCTCCTCCTAATGAAACGCCCATCTACATTCGCTCTTTCGCTCCGCTTCCCAACCTGCCTCTCTCTCTCTCTCTCACAGTGAGGTTTCACATCCCTTTGAAGGTAATTTATTCATTATTCCCTTGAAATCCATACTAAAAGTATCCAAGCATGTTGACATGTAATATAACTACATCTATAGACACACATATAGAAACAGAGTTTGTCTATATATAGACAAACTCTCAGAGGATGTGTCTCAACAGCAAGTGAGCTCAAGTGGGAATTAGCTGATCTGCAGTTTCCTACCTAAGAGGTGCAATGATATGTGCGCTGTCATCTCGAAATTATTCCGACTTGAACGTGCATCAAAACAACCGTATGTTGAGATACATGCACCTTGATACGTGCAGACACAAAAACAGCAATAAAAGAATGAGAGCACCTTCAGATGCTGCAATTCTGCTACGTTGCGCCGTGATGTACAACAGGAAACACTGACGGCTTCGGGAAGCGCAGCGACATGTTCGATAGGTGGAGGAGGAGGTGACGCCGCGCGAATACCAAACTTTATTTCAAAGTGCCTGTCGTTATCGGCTGAGCCTGTGAAATGAATGCCCTTTGTTCGTTTCTTTGAAAAATCAATAACTGATCTAATTATCGAACCAACGCGGCGTTAATTAAATTTAACCTCTACAGCAGGGTTGGCCTCGTCTTTACAATTATCAGCTTAGCCTTCTTAATTCAGATATCTGCGGAGGATCAGGCGGGACCGTGTGTGTGAAGAGGCTTTCCTCTCTTCTTCTCGCGAAGCAGCCCAAAAGGCAAAGTAAATGCTTCGTTTAAAGACGGGCAATGAAAATCTGAACTTTATCCGCTTTTTTTCTTTTTTTCTTATTAATGAAACCTCTGTTGCTCCCTCTCTGAACTGAGGGACTCGAAGGCAGTGTTTTTCCAACTTGCCCTACATTCGGTCGAGCCTTTTCCCACACCTCCTTTATTATGGACAGCAGCTCGCTGATGAACTGGACTGACTGTCTCGTCCACCTATTGAGGCCAGCATGACGAGATTCCAAGTGGCATCCGACACAGCTTGTGTTTATGTAAAAATCTGCTCCTGTTTGTGCACCGAAATGACCATTTATGATCACATATCGTTTGAATCTTAAAGAAAAAAAAGAAGGAATGCTTGAGAACGTAGAGTGATTCTAACTATATAAACATAGTTTTATATTTTAACGTGTCTATGTGTGTGTGTGCCTAACCCATTTCCCCCCATGCCTGTGCCTACTGCAGGGTGTATTTGGGTGCCTGTGTTGAGCCATGCGTTAAGAACATTCCCACAGTAAATTATGAATGTGTATGTGTGCGCGCGCGTGTGTTGTGTGATGGTAAATTATAAATGTACTGAGCTGCTGCAGGGGCGATGGGTCCAATGCGAACTTAAAAACACGTGGCCCGTGGGGTGAACACACGAACGGTGGAGTGGACAAACTGGAAAAAGGCGATATCATCCAGTGTAAATGAACACTGTTTAAATGGCAATGAACTGAAGCCCTGTGTCGGAATTACGCAATGTTTTTCTGCTACTGTATTCGCCAACGGCAGAGCATTTTGTTTTGCTTTTTTCCCAACAAGCTGCGCTGTGTGCTTTATGTTGAAACTGACTTCAGAATTCAAAGCGGCTGCTTTAAAAGAAGCCCATCTGTTTCTATCATCAATTAAAGTAGGGGTCAACGTAAGAAAAACACTTGCGCAAGCATTTTAATCACTGAAAACTTGCTTAAAGGAAGTGAATACCGACTTTGTGAAGCAATAACTTGATAACTTCTACACACTGTTTTTTTCCTGTAAAGGATCTGCTTTCAGCTCACGGGCTACAAAGAGTGTAATCTGTGTTGTCAAGCAAAAATTGGCACTGTACCCAACTCAGCCTTTAACGGCTCGGGGCTGTTTTCTCCCAAAAAAAACTCAGGTCCTTTAGATCCTTATAGCTGTGCCACCATGCAGGTCGTGTCAGAAGCTTTTATGAGCGTCCCGCCCTTTCCAGTCTGGACTACAATTTTCATTTTGTTCAGATTTTGGCCCGTGGATATGGAAACTGACTTTGTGGTCTGTGCTTTCATATCCAAATGAGCTTAATTCCAATGTGGTGTGAGAAGATATGAACCATATCCCTGTAAATACCCTGCGGGTAATGTCACTGTGTCCACAAAGTTAGCGTCCCATTCATTGTCAGCGCAGCAATATCCCCGGCACTATTTCTGTGGGAGCTCTCATGGAGGAACGTGGACCGGATGGTTTCTCTACGGTGGATTCTGTCACCAATGCTGCAGCACTGAAGACGCCACTTACCTAAATAAAACAGTCTTTTTAAAGAAAGATCAATTCAGTTTGATAGGAGCACTTTATTCTTAATCATGCTTTGAATGTTGAATATTGCAGCGAATTTGGTTCATTCCGTGTACTTTTGATTCTTTCAAGTCCTTCAGAGTCTGGTCAGTTAACTTTCTGCCCTCCCCATATATAAAGTAGAAAATACATCAAAAACTGGCACTTGCTGTATTGATTGTACTTGGGAGATGAATGTGTGTTTTTTTTCTCGTTATCGAAAGTAAGATATGCAGTTTCAAACATCTGCCTCTCCACCATATAAATGTCTATTGTCTTTGTAGGACCATCAAGTAAAGGGCTGAAATGAGGAGCTTTTGAGAATTTTACAGACAAGAAATTATTTGTAAAAAATATTAGAAATAGCTCCAAGAATTAGTTTTTGTATTTCAGTGTCATTTGACAAATATAATTCAAAAAGAGCTGCTTTTTTTATTTTATTTATCCTGAGTGTCAGTGCGAAGGTGAAATTAGCAATACTTGGTTTTTAATTTTAAAAAAAAGCTTCATTTAACATCTCAAGCACTCTCTAAATTTTAACACAATGCCGCCCACTACAACAGATTAAAGCCTTGAAAAACATGGGAAACCAACGGTTCCCTGAAAGCCTCGTCAAACCTAGTCACATCTCTCACGAAGGTGAAACTCAAGGGGTTTGGTAACGATTTAGGTGGCCACAACTCATCGATAAAATAAATAGCGATGTATCTGACCACATCACTAACGCTGGCTTTTTCACCCTCAGCTCCGGGTGGTAGCGAGACACACGAGTCCTCACATTTTGTCGTGTTCTCAAAATGTTTCAGATCAGTTCTGCACAGCTTGCGAACAGTGTGGCTTTTGTCCAGCTCATCCCCCCCCCGACTGCCGAGCGGCCAAAACACTGCCGTACGCTGGCTTTCAATCCAAAAGGAGCCGCTCGAATTTGTTTCTCTGTCCTCTGTCAGTGCTCCTTTCATGACTTGACTCTGTTTTGAGTGCGAGCCACGGAGCGATTGTGCAGCGCTGCGAACTGACCGATACAGCGCCACAGTCGCAAATTAGTTTTGCCCTTTCGCGCCATAAAAAAAAATAATGTGGCGAGCACAGAGACGACCGCCGGGACTAAACCATTGTGCTGCTGGGCACCACGGGAGTTTGGAGTATTAGGCTTACTAATGTTGTTGTTGTAGATCATGTTAGTGCAGTGAAGTTAATAGTGTTGCTACTTTGTTGTGTTTTATTATTTTAGCAGTTAGTTGTTCGGTCAGTTCAGTTGGATGTAGGCAGATCCGTGAGTCAGCAGTGTGGAGGTTGCCTTACGGCCGCTGTTTCACTGTTCGAGCATATGTTTCTTTGTCCAAAAGAAAGCGGTCGGTCGTACAGCGTGCATCGCCAACCAAAGCCCAGAAGACCACTGCGCTGCTGTGGGTGATAAAAAAGACCTCCTGAAGTAAAAACTATTCAAAAGTGTTTCACAGAGGCCCGAACTGTGATGAATCACGTATGCTACCTCACAAATGCAACTCTCCTCCTGAGACAATGGGCAATGGCTGAGATTGGACAAGCGCGATTACATCTGCGTTATCCATCTTGCGTTAGGATGTGCTTCTCTCACACTTTACTTTCTGCTGAGCTATCACGGTGCCTGCAGCAGAGAGCTAACTATAGTGGCAACATGTCAGGTCTGCTGAGACACACTCCGGCTCTCTCATTAAGCAAACATGCATGCACTCGCAAAATGCGCAAAATGCAAGAACACACACAAACGCAAACACACACAGGGAAGCAGACACCTACACATGTATAGACAAACAGCGGCACACGGACAGCCCTACAATCACAAACCCCCACTCCCACCCACCAGTGGTTAATTATCTAGCTTTGATTGCGGGCATGTTCGTCTCACATTGTTAATTAGAACTGTGAACACTTCATTAATTAGACCGGCCTGGTCCTCAAGGATTGTGTGTGCGTGTGTGTGCGTGTCTCTGTGTGTCTGTGTGTTTCTGTCTTCTCACCAGTTTGTATCTCTGCATGGGGATCCTGCTGGTGTCAATGGGACTCCTCTTGGCCTCATCGCCAAACCTCGCCTCCGGCAGTGCTACTGCACACATCACGTGAGCCCATCTATACATACACACACACACACGCGCGCGCGCGCACACACACACACATAAACAAACAAAGGAATACGCTGTGATGATTAAGACACACAGACGATTCATTCGGCTAAGCTCTGGAGATCGAGGATAAGAACGCCGATCTCATCACAGAACAAAAGCGGCGTCTCACTTGTCGTTTTGGGTTTTCTTCAGAGCTCCACCTCTGAGGTTACAGAGACAGCATTCCTGAGCAAACAAAGAAAGACAAGTGAGTAACAGAGGAGGAAAGTACTTTTCCTTTCATTCATTAACTGCTTTACACACGCTTAGACACCACACACTCAAGTGAAAGCCGCTGCGTGTGGCGCGAGGTCACGTTTGTGGGAAGCTGTGTGGGAGAGGCTTTTGTTGCAATGATTGAAAAATCTGTATTTGTAACACCATCAGGACAATGAATGCCATTAAAATCTGCACATTAACGTCACATCTAATCCAGAATGTTCTCTTACAGCCACATGCAAGCAAAGTGACCAACAACCAAAGTAGAAAGAACAGAGGTATCGCATAGGAATGTAATTGTGGGGAAAAAAAGGAAAGTACTTTAAAATAACCCTCTCAAGAAATACTTTTTGTGTTACTTACATCTTTTGGGCGGTAATTCAAGGCCATATTTTTTAACATAACATTGTTAAAAAGAGTAACGGCTTGTCTTTAAATCCAGACTTATTTGGACAGACAATATTTTGATTCCAGTTGGATCTTTGGGAGGTTTATCTAGGTCAGGTTATAAATTCATAAGGCAATAAAACACTGTCCCAATAAATATATATGCAGTTCAGGGCAAGTTCAGTTCAGGCAACTTTTATTCATCCCTGACAGGCAATTCCTTCTGTAGCCTTCCACTTAATGCACGCAACCCTCACAAACAACCTCCAAGTGCTGTAGTCTGAGAGTTAACGCGTGTAAGATATGAATAGTTACATATGGGCACTCTCCTGCGAAGAAGCCAGAATCACAGGAGTCAAAGGAAAGCTTGAATTAGACGAAAGAGTCTTACTGCTGTGAAGTTCTCCTCTGCGCAGCGATCACACGACCAATGCTCGCCGACGTCATGAGCAGCCACGCCATAGCAGCCTAAAGAAGGCAGAGAGTCGTGATGAATACATGCGATTCAACTCCCATGGTGCCACGCGGCATGTTATCAGCGGACCAGCGGAGAATGGCAGACTTGACAGGAAGCGCTACGTCTATTGTTAGCAACAAAGAGGAGAACAAAATGACACATCAACATCGCTTCTACAGATAGTTGACTGAAATGCGGTTCTGTTCCGTGCAGAAAAAAGTGCAGGATTGCAGACTAAGTGGAAATTGAGAGCACGGCGGTCTGTGCGTGAGTGAATGTTGGTGCGGTCGAGACAGAGAAGCAGACAGCGCAGGAGGAAGTTACTTCACCACTTTGCGTCGGTGTGTCACTTTATCTCGTATAAAAGAGTGCTGTGTGTCTCCGTTAACACTGTTCTTTCAACCACGTGTAAAACTTGGTAGTTTGCTTGATTGTGTTACATGCTTGAGTGTGGGAAAACAGCACAAATGTTGTCCAAAAAAAATTCTGGTGGCTTGAAACAGAAAAACATTCGAAATTTAATTAAGTAAAACAAATGTGATTTTAGCCGAAGCCAGCAGCTGTTTGCAATCCATGGGCTTGAGGCTTGAGACATATAAGCTGATGGAGAGAGTGTGTGTGTGTATATGTGTGTGTGTGGGGGGGGGGTTGGATTTTATTTGTAAAAAAGCAGTTAAAGTCTGTGTATGAGTGCAAGCCTCTGTTCTTTTCCTGCGCTATCCATCACAAAACCGAAAAATAAATCTCAGCTCACCTCTGCTTCCTTCCCAGAGTTCAAATAACAGTCCAGAGAGAAAGTTACATCAGCTTGTACTTATTGTTAGGTCTCAAAACCAAACTTGTGGCTTTTTCATCAGTGTCAAATGGCATTCACTCCATCTTCTATTCCCACTCTGCTCTACCTACACACACTAACACAAACCAAGTAAATAAGCGTGCAGTGCAGCAGTGAAGCCTACATGGTACATAGAAAAAAAAGACTTTGCAAAGTAAAAAAAAAAAAAAACTAGCATACGTTATTGAAGCTAACTTAGAAGAAGTGATATGGATTGAGGAGACTTTCAACCCCAAGTTTGTTGGCAAACACTTGCTCGTGAAAGAAAACTGGCTGGAAATTTTAGATACCAGCAAACGTGCATGATTGGGAACAAGATCTGGGCCTGTGAATGTGATGTGTGAATGAGGAAATTTGATAATGTACAAAATATATTGCATCTGTGCGTTAAGTGGAACACTGAGGCTCCAGGGTCTTTTTGAGAGCGTGTGTGTGTATGTGTGTGTGAGGGCTTGTTACAGGCTTTGGAACAGGAAGTATGTGTGGTGAAGGCAGAGGATTCACCCTCATTTGGCTGACGAGGGAAATAAAATACTCCAAACCACAGGGAGAAAGAGAAAGACAGACAGGGACAGAGACAAAGAGAGAAAATGTGGGAAAACAGAGAAGGGGTGGAACATTCACTCGGCCGGAGTGAGTCAGGTCCTAAACTCACTGACCCTCTAACAATTACATCAGTGAGGCAAACACGACATGTGGAAACAAACACTGTTGCTTTGTTAAGTGGTCGACTGACACGGTGAAGCTCCACAAAAAAAAAAAAAACACCACCACCCACTATCCATCTCTCAATGGATCCTTGCTTCTTCTCAAATACCCACGACTCTTACGACTGTTTACATACTTGCATGAACTTGGAGGCAACAACGCTGGCAGTAGAGCAGAGGGGAGGTGCCGTCTTCCTGCAGCAGCGGGTTGGTGGGAGTTGGGGGGCAGTTCTGCTCCCTGAAGGAGAAGCAGATCTCTGGGACCAGCGGCTTGGTCCTCATCAGGTTCCTGCTGGGCGGTGTGGGCGCCTCCGTTGGAGAGGAGGACTCGGAAGCGTCCTTCGGCATGAGCGGTTTGTTGTCCTCCGTTTTGTCTTCAGCCTGTCGGAAGAAGGGATGTTATTTTTCACAGACTGGCAGATGAACCAAAAAGGATTTCTTTTTCCCAAAGATTGCTATCTAAGGTGGCTGTTTAAAAACTGAGCCATTAAAAGCATCTGTTTGGTTGGCGAAATGAAGTATGTGCTCTAGTCCAGACAGGGTTGAAAGCAAAGCATGGCACTAGTAAAACTGTCACCATCAACCCACCTCTACCGGAGGCAATAAAGCCAACGAGATGGACATATTACATGAGCAGGATGGGATGTGTTGATTGATCCATTTTATGCTTGTGACTAACATTGTCATAAAGATTATATTAGGGGTGTTTATGGGAGACCCTGGAAGCATCCTCCATAAAAAAATATTTAAAAAATCTATAACGCAATGCTGAATGTAAACACTTCCGTTTACATGTGCGGAATAGCTATAATCATAGAATTATACTGCGACCCCCCTTTATACCTGGTAATAGGGCATGAAGAGTGTGCACACAGCACAGTACGGCTGCACGGTGGCTGCATGAGCATTGTACTCCCGTTCTGCTGAGAAGCAGCCCTTTCTGCTCTGCCACAGGTGAACGAGTGGTTTTGCCCATGCCTCCATTTGCTGCCCCTCCTCCTCTGCCAGGCTTGCTTCAGGGGGCTCTAATTGGAGACAAAATAAAGCATTACAACCTTCCAATCACTTATCTATTCAACCCGTGCTTTTTTCTTTTTT
>JAUESF010000074.1:5448346-5466067 GCA_032274765.1 Malacoctenus tetranemus | reverse complement strand
ACACACACACACACACACACACACACACACACACACACACACACACACACACACACACACACACACACACAGTAACTACAGTGTTTACAAACATCCTTTGGCACATCGAGTCACACAAAGTCCTCTTTTGGAAGCGGTTCGATCAGTTGAGCAGACATCTCTCATACTCACACAAAACTAAACATCACACTTTCACCACTGGAACTTTTGTTTACTTTACAAAGATATTGTGCAAACAATGCTAATTTAGGAGCCGGTTGAGTCAGAGTAGCCACATGTCTAACTTTGTAATTGTAACTCATGGCAGCAGCAGCAGCAGCAGAGTGAGGACATATCCTCTTTTCCATTTCAGAGCTCCGCCAATCATAGGGTATCTGCCTTTCGAGGTCCTGGGAACATCAGGGTATGATTATTACCATGTGGATGACCTAGAGACGTTAGCCAAATGTCACGAACACCGTGAGTACTTTCATTTATTTGAATTCAGTTGATATTTTCTGTCCAAGCTTTTCTTTGCTTGCTGTTTTTAACCCGTCTCCCTGTCCCTGCCTGTCCCTGTTTTCTCTAGTGATGCAGTATGGTAAAGGGAAGTCATGCTACTACCGTTTCCTGACTAAAGGTCAACAGTGGATCTGGTTGCAGACACACTACTACATCACCTACCATCAGTGGAACTCAAGACCAGAGTTTATTGTCTGCACACACACTGTAGTCAGGTAAAGCTAAATTCTTCATTGATTGATAGCATAATTATGATTGTTTTGGAGCTCTTTTGCCACTGGTTATCACTCATTTCTAATTGTTGCATTTTTTAAAGCTGTCTTCATCTTACATGCTTGCATTCATCACCAAAAACCTCTTTCTGCCCTCATTGCAGCTATGCAGAAGTTAGGGCTGAACAGCGCAGAGAGCTGGGCATTGAGGAATCTAATCCAGAAGTTACTGCGGACAAGGTGAGAATATAAATCGAAACCAACTCTTTTGTCGGTATAAATCTTTCTAAATGTAAAATCCAATAAATCAAAGTATCTCCAACATGTCAAATAAGAAGAGAAATTATTCATAAGGGAAAATTGTAGTTGCAGTTAGTAATGAAATGTATCATAAGTCAGTGAGAGAAACTGAAAAGTGGATCCAAAAGTCATTTGAATAATATTTGAAATTCTAGCCCTTTTTTTCTTCATTTCAATAAATGTCTCTGTTAGCAAGCTGACTTGCTTTTTGTTTATCCTCCTAGAATAGCACTTACACACACAATGACAAGTGACTACATGAATAAATATTGGCTCAGATGTCATTGTTTACATACTGAAGGTTGCTGAGCTCAGTTACTGTTTCTTCCTGTTTTTGATTTCCATTTCTAACTGTTGAGCTCTCAAATGAAAATGAAACAATCTTTTCTTTTTTTTTGTCATTTAAGAGCCAAGACTCTGGCTCAGAGTCACAGCTCAATACGTCCAGCCTGAAGGAGGCTCTGGAGCGGTTTGACCGCAGTCGAACACCCTCAACGTCCTCGCGGAGTTCTCGCAAGTCCTCATCACATGTCTCTGACAACACTTGCACTTGTAAGGACACACAGAAACGCAGTGCATGTACAATCACAATATTTATCCAATATGCCCTGGCATGTATTGTGAAGAGAGGCAGACTGACGCCCCCACTCTGGTGTTCAGTGCGATGACTCGGTCCTGCAGTAAGATGATATGATCTCATCGGCAGGGTCTAAGTAGGACTCTCGCTCATCAATGATTCTGTCTCTGCAGCAACAGCCTCCAAGCTGCACATGGACACCGCCACGCCGCCGAGACAGTCGCTGGCTTCCACCATGGAGATGACATCACAGCGTCGCTCATCCATCAGCAGCCAGGTGTGACGAGTGGAAAAAAAGTAGCCAGTGATCTCTCACCCCAAAGAAACTTTGTATTTGCACGACAAGTAATGCGGCTACAGATTACATTTAAATCGTCTAGAATTGCTTGTGAATGAGCTGGCAGACCGAGGAGAACGAGTTCGACCAGAAGTCATTTGCGCGTCAGGACAAACACTTGACCCGTAAAAGTGCAGCGTTTATCATAAAACTCCTGCAGCCAACATCAGAAGAGGCTCGACTCAGAAACAGTGTAGACGCAAAACAGCCACACTCCACTTCGACACACATTGTTTAAGTTGGAATATAATCTGAGGATTTTTGCTTTCACACCAGGAGCCGACTCTGTTATTAGACCGGGACACTTTGTTGAAAAACTTTTCACAATTGAGTTTTCATCCCGTTGTTGACTTCCTGCTTTTGCAGTCGATGAGCTCCCAGACCACAGGGCAGAGTGTAACTCCAGGCATGATCACTCAACAGCAGCCACAGCAACCACAGCAGCTCCAGACTAATGTACAGGTAAAATCTGTGATACTGAACTCGGATCAGTTTTTTTGTTCTCCCTGTAATTAATTAGAAAATAAACCTGAAATGCATATTGATGATTTTGTCAGCACCTGTGCCAAGAAGATAATGATTGAGTTTTTTTCATTCATTGCATAAAATGTTTCAAGGTTTTTCAAATAATGATCATAATACCAAGTGATTTGTTTTTTTTGTTTAGTATTCTAAGTAAACTGTACACTTTGAAGTATTGTTCAGTTCAAAGCTACATTCATAATAATGAACTGATCCCAAGAAAATCTCATCAATTATTCATTCACTGGAACCCTCATTTGCAGCTTGGTGTGTTTATTTTACTGTGTTTGGAATGATAACACATTTTCTTTCCTGCTGCCATTTGCATTGAGTTTCATTTTCTTTTCCTCTGCACCCACAGCCGGTGATGGAGTTCACAGCGCAGGTGAATGCGATGCAGCACCTAAAGGAGCAGCTAGAACAGAGGACCAGAATGATCCAGGCCAACATCCAGCGGCAGCAGGATGAACTCAGAAACATCCAGGAGCAGCTGCAGCGAGTCCAGGGACAGGGCATCCAGGTAGGCTGCGGGGACAAAGAGGCAGGCGACACACAACTGTCAAGCCTTCAGCAGTCAATTATATTTTTTCAGTTATTTAGCGTTTATTTTTTCGGTTATACTGTTAACAAATGGGCGATTATATTTGTTCCAGTTTATTTTGTTGGGTATTTGTTGCTTTGATGCTCTTTGACTTTCACACCCTTAGTTTTATTGTTCTCCTCCCTTCAGATCATGTTTTTCTTTTGTTTCAGCCAAAATGATAAAACAGTCAACTTCTAAAAGTACAAGGCTTCGTTAGAACACATTTATTTCTTTATAGCTGACGACAACATTCACACAATAAACCAGCACAGTTTATTTTGCTCAGCTCTAAACTGCATGTTTAGATAGTTGAAAGGGAACCAAATTCACAACAGTCTCGTCAGAGGTTCTGCTCATGGTATTTCCCAAATTCAGGGAATCATTGATTCATCTTCACACAACTAGGTTGAATCCTCTATTCATTTTTAAAGACAGTAGATGCACCGTGCTTTATGTCTCCCTGCTGTGTCGTACCTGTTTTGTGTGACCCAGATCAGGACTAGAATCATGCATTATGTATTATTTCTCTTTTGTTCAGTAGAAACAGCATCATAGCCCACCATAACCTGGATATTCAGCCAACGAGTCTATTTTCTCCTCGTGCGTCATTATGTAGTTCCTATAGATACAAATCTGAATGTACATGATGTTTCCAATAACCTCAGCATGTGGAAATAGATACTCAGTCTGCTGTGGTTTCACATTTGATCTCTTCCTCCCCGCAGATGTTGTTACAACAACCGGGCGGAGCGATGAACGTGCAGCTCCCTCAGGTTGGGTCGGTCCAGCAAACCAACGCTTTGACCAACCAGGTCCAGCAAGCAACAATTAACCCCGTCCATTCAGGAACTCAGCAGCTGACCATCCAGCAGCAAGCTCCTCCCCCTCAGCAGAGTTTACAGCAGCAGACCAATGCCCTTTCACAGGTGGGACACACAGATTCACAAACAGCCCTTGGTCCCTCTACATTTGTTAAAATTCAAATTTGACAAAATATTCTTATTATTTTGCTTTGCGTCATGTTATTCATGGAAAGATACGACCGGATAATAAGGAGGGTGTCACAGGGAATCCCTTTTGAGATTGTAATCATGTCAGACCTCATTAAGCACTCAGTGGTCGTGAGACACCATAAAACAGCTCACAAACAACATTTTTGTGGTCCGTGATGCCCCCTATGTTTTGTTATTGCATGACGAAATAACATTTCCCAATTGTAAATTCCATTTAACACGGCCGGGGTAGCTGAGAGAGATCACACTGTGTTTGCATTTTTGTGTGTCAGAAGAAACCACACAGTAAACTCCCAATTCCTCGAGTGTCTTCAGTTCACACTGATATTTAGCTGCAGAAAGGAGCATTGTATTAACCGTGATGAAGTGAAAACTTGAATCTTGCTCTGTTACTCTGTTTATACAAGTCCAACATTTTAAAAGGTTTGTTTCCCATATATGCTTTATGAAGTGTTCTGAATTGAAATAAATGTATTCCTCTTCCTCTTCCTCCTCCTCCTCCTCCTCCTCTCTTTATAGCCCCAGCGGCAGCCCCAGCAACCTCCCCAGGCTCAGCCCCAAGCGCAGGGCTCAGTATCAGCTCCACTTTACAACACCATGATGATTTCCCAGCCCGGACAGCCAAACGTGCTGCAGATCAGCACCAGCTTGCCACAGAACAACGCACAGCAAGGGACAGCGGTGGCAACCTTCACACAGGACCGGCAGATCCGGTAAATACGCAACAGTCAAACCTGTAATTTGGGTGAAATGCTGCTTTTTCAGAGAGCAAAATTACCATCTGAGACCAGTCCTACATTTGCATATCTACAATAACTTGATACTGATGACGATTCTTCTTGTTTCTTCACTTTTTGTTATTTTCATCTCTTTAGATTTCCAGCAGGGCAGCAGCTAGTAACCAAGCTGGTGACGGCTCCGATGCACGCATGCGGTGCGGTCATGGTGCCTACGTCGATGTTTATGGGTCAAGTGGTTACCGCATACAACCCGTTTGGTGGCCAGCAGGTAAACTCATTCGAGTGGAAATGAAATATCGATCGTCTTAATTAGCAGACTAAAGTAAAGCGTTTGTGGGATCATGTCAGTTCAATGCAGGACAGTATCGCTAGATCACTCACCGAATATTAACGTCTCTCGTTATCTACATTTTGGGAGGGTTTTTTGTGTGAAGACATCACTCCAAATTCAATCTAGTCGAAGTCTATTACACAACTATTACATGTCATCTTTAAGTGTTTGAAACCATGTAAATATTGCTTCATTTTTTTTAGTTTTCCTTACATTTATCCAGTCAGTGATAGAAGGTGTCAGACACCCATAGTTTTAGGCTGACAGATTTCAGCAATGCTTATGAGAGATGATAAACACAACAAATGTGAGGTGTCCAAGTACATTTTGACAACTGGAGTAAAATTGTGTTTCCTTTGATTCACTGCTTGTCTTTGTTAACCGCGTGTGTCACTTTAGCAGGGGGGGCAGCCTCAGACCCTGACTCTGCAAGCAGCACAGCCCACCCAAGGACAGGCTGATGGTCAAAACCAGACTACTGTAGTGGCACAGAGCAGCCAGCAGGGGCAGCAGCAGCAACAGCAATTCCTACAGGTATAAGGAGAGGGGCAGTAACTTCAGATATTCTGACAGCATGTATTGCTCTCCATGACTTTTCTGTGACTACATGTATTTATGTGTGTAAATATGAAATAGTACAACACTTGTTTGTCGTATGTGCTGCAGTAATACCACTTCAAGATGTTGTATTTGCTTTATTTTCTAATAGTTACCTTGTCTTACCACCAGGGCACTCGCCTCCTCCACAATAACCAGTCGACTCAGCTGATTCTGCAGGCAGCTTTCCCACTCCAACAACAGGGCACTTTCACACAAGCAGCGCATCCACAACAACAGCAACAACAACAACAGCAGCAGCAGCAACAACAACAACAACAGCAAAGACAACAACAGCAGCAGCAGCAGCAACAGCAGCAGCAGCAACAACAATCTCACCACCAGAGGCACCAGCAGCAGCTGAAACCGCAGCCCCAGAAACAGCAGAAAGCCCCGTCGACGCACAGGACTGACAGTGTGAGCAGCCAGCCCCAGTGAAGCTTACAGGAACAGGAGCTGAGCGGTGAATACCCAGGGGGGGTCTGAAACTCTTTAAGGGGATCGCTGCTGTGGCGGCTTGCCGGGGTCGTGTGGCTGTCACAAACTTCCTTCTCCCCAGAATCGTCGCCCCTCCTTCCTCCGATCTGAAAGAAGTGAAGCATAGGAAAGAGGAAAGTCTGTGAGCCCACCAGGAACTCACCAAAGATTGTCACCATGGCAACAGGATGGATTAAAAATCCCCACTGTGAGGGAGCTCCAGTCTCCGTGGAAACCTGAGAGAGAGGGAGGGAAAAAAAAACACCTTATCTCCACGGTAACAATGGACTCGTATTGAAGGTGTGTCAAAAATGGACTGACCTTGTACAGATTTACTGTATGATAAACACAACATGTAAATATTCAGTATAGCCTAACAGAAAAACAGAAATGTAGTATTTTATATGATTGCATGGAAAGAATAACTGTGTAAGCTTTTATTAGTCGCTTTTGAAAAATGAATTTTTACTTTGTTTAAGTGTTCTCCGGTCAAACATGGAGCAACGGCGTGCTCTTTGAGACCACCAAACCCACCCACCCCCACCCTGACCCCTCCCTAACTCCTCAAAAAAAAGTCCAGATTGAGGCTTTAAAGCTCTGTCAGTGTGTTTTAAAAAAAAAATTGGTTGGGCTTGGGTTTTTCTGTGGAAGTTGTGTTTTTAAACACTGTGTCTCTGAGACAAAAATGGCTCTTTTAACTTTATAATCACAAATTATATTAGGCAAAAAACTAGATACCAGTTTAACTGAATTATTTGCAGGATGATTACTGTATGTATAACGGGTTTAGTGATTCCAAGTGCCAATAACATAGTCAATTATGTTTTTTTTATTTGAAACAGACTATTCAAAGGCTTATATATTTTCCAACAAGATATTACCCCTATTAAAATTAAAGCGTGTGTATATAGTAGGGTTTATTTTTTGACAGTAAGAGAGCCCTATACGTAACAAACAGTATATCCTCAACCTCCTGAAACTTTAGCACTTGATGTGGTTGTGTACAGTAAATCACTGTCGAGACCTAGTTGTTTGTAATCTGTGGTGTGATTCTGTGCGTTTTTGAGAAAAAAAAAACAATCTTTGTGTGCATGAGTGAGCATGAGTGTGTCTGTGGTTGACGTGCGTGCGTGCGTGCGTGTTTTTGTCGCCCCTTTGTGTCTTACAATAATTGACTTAGTAAGGGTTTAAAGTTGCTGGACGGTACTTGTATTCTCAGGAATGTGGAAAGTTTTTAGCTTCTGCCTCAGTCTGGAACCAGAGCAGGGAGGATCAGACAGTGATGCTGCAAAGACCAGGGGAAGAAGCGTCATAAAGGGTGTGGCGACTGAATCAAATTTGACCCAGATTTTTTTTTTTTTTCTTTCCGAGCCTCCCTTGTTTCCCTTTATCAAAATAGAAACGGAGTCTCCTAAGACGGAAGTCTAAATACGCTGATCTTTGAAGGGTGGAGGAAGGTTCTGAGATACAGCAGAGCAGAAATGAGTCAGATCCCCCTTTAGCTTTTCCCCTCGACTGAAGTAGACTGACTTCATCCTACCAGCAAATATGCATAATTTTCCCCTCCTCGCGTGGTCTGCAGTATCATCCGTTTTTTTCATCCTTTTCTCGCTTCCTAGGCCTCAGTAATCCTCATGCAGTTCGGTTCTCTCATCTCTCAGTTCTCACACAGCAGTTTAAAACCTGGACAATGTTCAGGTTCATTTCAAAGAAAAAAAAACAGCAGAAATGGGTTTGAGCTCAGCCTGTGTGCTCCAGTGATAAAGCCATATCAAACAGAAAAGCCTTGGATGGGAGGAAGTATAATGGTTGGCAAAGGAGCATCTCGAATGTGTTGTTTTTGTCTCATAGTGTAGTAAATATGGTGTGTATGCGTGGACTTCTGTGTGCGTGTGTGTGTGATGATAGCATCTCCTTCCCTTGATCCTACTTCTTGTATCACTCGGGGGTGTCAGCATTGGTTTCCCCTGGCGATAGCCAATCAGTTCTTGCGTTGCAGTAAACAAAATTGTAATTCTCAAGAAACGTCCTCTCTGGTTGCGCTCGATATCGTGCAAGCCCACGTGTGGGACAGCTCAACTTGAATACATGTCTGTGTGTGTGCGTGTGTGTGTGTGTATGTGCACGAGAGAAGAAGCTTGAATGTGCGTGTTGCTGTCTCTGAAACCCATTATATTTTCATACGGAAACGGATGCGTGCCTGGAAAAAAGGACGGATGCTCGGCAACGCAGCAATGCGCCGCTCACCTGTCAGTCAGGCGATGGAGAACACAGGCACTACGGCAGGCTGCTCCGAGTTTTATCATGGAAAACTACACGCACCGGACAAGTCTCAAGTACTAACGCTCTGAGGTCGGCTCAGTTCAGATGAAAAGCCATCGGTGTGACTAAGCAGGGATAAATACTCATCTGTACTTGGTCCACAAATAAGGAATCAGAGGGATTTTTGTTTAGTTGTTTCCACAGAGGGTTTTTATTATTTGAACCAGGTCTTCCACCCGTCGCCAAGCAGATGTAGATCCTCTATAGGCTAGTTTGTGTTCGAGGCATCACTCTTCATGGGTGGTGCTGAAATGTTTTTGTGTCACTGATACCCAGCCCAAAGAATGTAAAGGTGTTTTTAAGAGACTAATGGATGTTGTAACTGTTGATTATGGAAAACAGGCTTTGTGATGAAGGAAAGGGAGGGGTGTAAAGTCAAAATGGAAAAACCTCTGTTGCAAAAATCCACATTTAAAGAAAAGAACAACATGCAACGTATTCATAGGCATAACAAAAAAAAAAACCTTTGAATGTTCCACCGTTACAAACTTCATTGGTTGGTTTCTCAACAGTTTGCTTCAGGCTGGAAAAGAGCTTGAAAGCTGAGATCTTGGATATGTGATACAGGACGCCATTGATAAGACGGCAAGGACCTCCCCTCCCTCACAGATACACGGATCACCTTTCCACTACACAGTTTGGTTCTAAAAGAGTCCTAGTGCTAGTATGATACTGTACACATACACAAAGCTAAAAAACACCAGTATTCAGTGTAAAACGGTGCTATGCTTACCTGTACTGTATGTATGTATATCCCTTCTTCTGCTCTTCAACTGTGCTCCTTTATCTACCCCAAAGTCAAATGTAATAATAATCAATATTTTGAAGCAAATTGTTTGCTATTATTATAACCCCCTCCCCCTCCCCTCTTGGTCAATTTGAAAATAAAAACAGTTGCAAATATTAAACGTGACACGTTTGTTTCAGTCGTCATGTTTTCTGCTTTTGACTGTGTGAGTGTAACTCCAGTGTTTTGGTGCTGCTGGTCAGTTTCACTTCAGCGCACATAAAGGGAACTACCTGTTCAGTATTGTGACGTCTACTTTTGAGAAGTCTCCTTTTTCAAACAGCAGTATTAAGTCAATGTCAATGCAACTAATCTAACATTAATGATTGAATCTTTTCTGAGCTGAAATATTTTTTAAACTTTAAAGGTGCAGTCCGTACAAATCAAGTAGTGTCACTTCTGTACACTGGGTGGCAGTAGTGAGCCACTATGGAAACTGATTGTCTTCAGTTTATCTCTTTTGAATTCCTTATATGTTGTTTGTGACTTATGTTCGCCAAAAAGCCCCATCCACTGTTATATCTAACATGCAACAGTGAGCAGGTTCGCCTCTAAACTGCAGTCTTAATCCCAGTGTTTCTGCACAACAAGGAAAAAACAGTCTTGCTCCTGCTGTTTCTACCATCACAGGTACTTTCTTTATTATTACAAGTCAAACCAACGTATCAAAACTGCAGGAACCTCAAAACCAGAGAGCAGATGCTCTCCTCTGCCCCAAACTCTCCATATTAACAGTCACAGACGAATGCATCCATTGTTTCAAATAAAAAAAAGAAAGAAAGGAAAGTCTAAAGGCACATCTCTATAGTATTTACATTGCATACATGTTAAGACATAAATCAAGTTGAAAGCACGCTAACAGTCCTAAACCTGTGGCCACAGTGGCTCCGCTAAAGACAACAAGTTTTATCCATCACGTACATACAGCGATACACCAGGTAGCCTAAGATAAGTCACAGTATTTCCAAAGAGTCAGCGCACAGGTGGCATTCAGTGTTTATGTAACTTATGGCTTTATTGTTTTTTTATTGGTACTTATCACTTGCATGCCACTTTACCTACTATGGCTCATTGATTTCTATTGAAAGTTAGGCGTCTCAGGCAACTTTAGGCTTCCTGAAGAGGACAGAAACTATGATCGTTTCACAGCCTATCAAAAGCACGTTCGATGGTTAGCTCGCTGAAAACTTTCAAATACTCAAATAACAACGAGAAAAAAACTAAAGTTTGACACTTTGGGAAATATTTTGACTGCGAGGTCAATGAGACAAATAATACAGAACAAAACAACGTTTTCATTGAAAGTGTGTATTTCCAAAAATGTCAAAAAACATTCTTATAAAGAGGGGAACAAACCGAACACAGGACACATCTTACAGTATTGACATCGCAGCACGCCTTGGTCCAACGTTACCTCCCTCCCGAGTTAACTATGTACAAGTACTTGTCGTCTTTGTTTTGCACAAAGCATCTTAAGATGTGTGTAATCTAAGGCTGAACGTGGGCCAGGACTCCTCCCACTGCTGATGCTGCGTTTTTGTTGGCCGGTTAGTGCTGGAGTCTGCTTTATATATAGACATGCACCTGGAATACCCACTGCACAGATCAATACGCCGAAGACGGGAGCAGTTAGAGACTGAGAGGCCAATGCGGGTTGTAGTATGTGCGTTATTTATCTGTGCGTCTTTGTGTGTGAGATGCAGGAAGGCCAGCCTGGAAGAGTTAGTACGAATGTTAGTGGTGGTGTATAGTTGGAGTGGCAGTCAGAGAGAACGCTCGGGGAGGTAGGGGAGGGTTGTGTCGTCGCACGGTGTTTGTTTCAGACATAATCTAGGAAGACATCGGCCGTGTGCTGCAGTAAAGGCTGGTTGGGCGCCGTCGTGCTGCAGACCGAGCTCAGCCTCCGTGACGGCGCCCTCTGCTGCTCTGGGTGACCCGGAGCGTTGCTCAGCGTCAGGTACACCTGCGGAGGAACACACACACAACTGTTGATGGAAGATTTTGGCGTGTTTTTCTACAAGCAGCTTTTTCACGGGATCGATCACCAGACTTACGTTCTTGGTGTTTTCCGACAGCAGCAGTTCAGTCCTCTCCACCAGCTTCTTGAAGGAAGGCCTTTTCAGAGGGTCGTGGTTCCAGCAGGACAACATGATGTCATAGCTACGGGGGAGACAATGGAAAATATCATGTCAGGTCTCATTGTATCAGTCAGGATTTATTAATGTGTATTTTCATATACTTTTATATTATCCATGACTGAGCACATGCTTGCTTTCTAAAATAACAAAGCATTATTGTTCCCAAAAAAGGTCAAATTCATTATTTTGAAAAACTTCATTCAATTGCATTCGAATAGAATAAAAACCTCAGACAAATCATCCATTTGTGATAAATATTCTCAGAAATATTTGGCATTTCTGCCTGAAATGATCATATTTCAGGTGCTAAATTGCTGTAACTATTCTAATTTGCACTTCCAGTTTGATATCTTGATGTAAACAAAACGAAAAAAAACATCTGGTGAATGTATAAGTTGATTTAGTTCGAGTGAGGAGGGCTTTTGACGAGTCAGGTGGTTTTTTTCCTTTGTAGGTGTTTTTCAGACCTTGTGGCTTATTTGTTCACTGGTCATATTTAAAGGTTAAATGATAAATACTGAACATCTCGTCTCTCTTGTTGCAAACTTACATCTCATTGGGTGCAAACTCCGGCCTGCTCATCCTGTATCCTTCTTGAATCCGCTTATAGAAGGTAGAATCTACCTGCATCCCAGGATACGGGCTGTTACCTGCAACGACACATGTGAGGTAACTCCAGGATTAGATTTAGTAAGGAGAGCAGAAGTCATGTACAGAACAGGAATATGCTGCTCGTTTCTGCAGCCGCCTGATTGTATTTGGCACGATTTGCGTCACCAAGTGAGGCTGCTGCTGCTCAGAGCCTCTGTCAAGGCCCCAGTCAGCTTCTCCTCCGTGATACAAACCAGCTCATACAATATGGAACAGACTGAACAGCTGATCTGGAACTGGAAACGTTACCTAAGGAGAAGATTTCCCAGAGGAGGATGCCGTAGGACCACACGTCACTCTCAAAGGTGTAGACGCAGTCAAAGATACTCTCGGGGGACATCCACTTGACCGGCAGACGAGCCTGCGAGACGAAGAGCCACGATCATTTTCAGCTCTGTAAACATGAAGCGTTTCCTCGCTGAAACCGTCTCCTTCACTGGGGGTTCTCATCACATTCCTGCTCCTTCAATGAACAAATCAGGTAATAATCTCTCGCTCTCTGAAAGGAGAGAAATGCACTTTACACATCTGCCTGAAACACCTAAGAAAAGCCTTTCAGTATGAATTCATTGAGTCAAGCATTACTGTTTCTACTTGTTTGTGTCTGATTTTGTTGTTACTTCATTGAACATTTGTACACACATTGTTCTTTTGTGCTTTTGACATCTAAATATTTGATCATGAGCTGATGACAAAACAACACTGCCTATTCTTCTTCTTCTTCCTCTTCTTCACAAACACCTTCAGAAGTTTTCCTTTACTTTTTTTCTCTAAAAACTCGACTTGATAAAACTGGGAAGCGCGCATTGTTGTGGCGAAGCGTTTGAGCGCGGCGAGGAAAAAAGCGTGCGTGGGAGGTTGTGTTTTGTGCCTGGATTTGTTGCGATGGAGAGGAAACAAAGAGAAAGCAAGAGAGGTAGGAACGGGAGGAGGGAAGGATGAAGGGCAAACAAAAGGAGAGAAACAGACAGGCGCACGGACGGACGGACGGACGGACGGACTCACGTTTCCCCGGAGCACATAGCTGGCGTCAGTGTTGATGTCTCGCGCCAAACCAAAGTCACAGATCTTCGCCACCCTGCCGTGAGTCAGCAAAATGTTTCTGGCTGCAATATCCCTGTGGATGCACTGCAGAACCACAAGCACACACGCACGCACGCACGCACGCACGCACACACACACACACACACACACACACACACACACACACACACACACAGGGAGCAAAACAAACATGGAAATGAGTAAATAACTGTAACCGGTTTTCCTACAGTTAGCAGACTCTGTCCCTCAAGATCATAAGACACACAAACCGGAGTGTTTGGCCAAGTTTCCTTCAAACGACACAAAAAGCAAATGGCCCCGTTTACAAAAGGAGGAAAACAAACACCGTTTATAACCTCAAAAGCAAACTAAATCAGAAGAGGCAGCAGTCAGTTACTAGTTTAAACTTCCGTATTCTCATTGTGGGGCGGTGAGCAAGGGAGTCAATATTGAAGAGGAAGCAGTGGAAACATGTTTTACTTTAAGTACAAAAACGCTTGAAGTCAGTCTCAGGATTGTTTCTGGAAAAAAGTGGAAAACAGACTAAAGGATGAATCAGTGTTGCTTGTTGCACTGGACTGGAAATGTTTCTCACACTGTTTAAAAGTTGTTGTTATTGAAGAGAACTATCTTAACAGTTCTGTTTGTTTGCAGCCCAATGAAACTGTGAGAAACATATCTGCTTCTGTCAAACTGAATTAAGTTGGTAAAGCGAGTTTTATTGCCCTGAATGAGTCTTTTTATTCATCCATTTTTTCCATCTGGGAGGTTTATGGGCTTAAACTTGAGCTGTGGGCACTTTGTTTCAAGCATGATGGCGACGATTCACATAAAACTTTTCATGAGGAAGTCGTGATTAAATCTTATGAGGTCAAATTTGTCGCATAGTTAACTCGAATGAAGACAGGTCATAAAATACGAGCGCAGACTGCTCCTGTTTCACACGGGAGCGAAAACATTAAAAAGAAAAATAAACTTTGACACAATATCTTCAGAAAACTACAAGCGAAACAATCACAGGCTGACCGGCAGACGACCAGGTTTACGGGTGTTTACGATTATCATACATGGAGACGAAGACTCTACTGAGAACTGAGGCATTTGGAGGTGGAGACCCGAACAAGACCAAAAAAATGAAAGGAAAACCAAAACCAAGCAAACAAAAATTGTGTTTCCTTTGTTTTTAAAAATCTAAATCCGACAAAAACAAAGCAACCAATACTCCACCGAATGCTTGATTTAAGAAAATATTCAAATTGAAGAATTTCGGCTTCATTCCGCCAATCGGTGAATCAATTTTCTTGTTGTGATTTCCTGGCTGTTGTGTTCCTACTATAGCTCCGTTGGGCTCTCCACCAGTTCTCCTTCAGCTGCCAAATGCTCCATTATGTTCACCAGATAGTTGCTAATTTTATCTTCAGACTGTTTGAAGCTGAACATTTGGAGGAGGAGGAGGGGGGGTTATCAGAGCTCTGCTCATCAGATGAGAGCAGTCAGAGTGACACAAAACAGTCTAGTGTGATGACCTTCGAGCAGATGGGACGAAAATAATCAAAGCAGCGAAAGAAACAGCAAAAGTGTTCCTGTGAAAGTTCTCCTCTCATTACTTTGTTTTAACCTAAAACCATTAAATATACAGCACAATTTTCTCATATTAATGAGCTGTACAATAACTGTGGCCCCCGCTTGCGCTGACTCTGAGGTTTCTCCACGGCAGCTGGCTTCACGCCACGACGTGGTTTACAAACGAGCAGCAGCTCCTTTCAGTCTCTTCAGTAACTACTCTATAAATATTAACACAGTGTGTAAAAGCCTTACATTCCTGGAAGTGACGTACTCCATTCCTTTGGCCACCTGATAGGAAAAGCTGAGGAGGTCTTCGGCGTCCAGAGACAGCTCGTCGATGTCCTCTAAACAAAGATTGCACCGTCAGCGTCAGAAACATTGAACCAGGATTTGAATCCGCTTTTTGTGTCTGTGGATCGGAACTTCCTGAATGTGAGGTGAGACTCTGTACCTGAATGGGACGACCTTTCCTTCTCAGAGGGACGCATGGGCATGTACTCGGACCCCGCCACAGCTCCACTGTGCACAAACAGACATGGGAGTTTGCAAAAGATCCGCTCTCTGTTGTTGTTGTGGGTTAAGACTTCATGCACACACACACAGACACACACAGACACAGAAACACACACACACACACGCACGCACACACGCGCACACACCTTGCGGGCTCCGTTTGGCTCACGACGTTGCGATAGTAACCGTCTCCGACCTGGGAGTTGTTCAGGAAGGACTCTCGTTTTCTTCGCAGGAAGTTGAGGAGGTCGCCATAGCAACAGTACTCTGTGATCACCAAAATCGGGCCTGGCAGGATGCGGAGGAAAATAAAACAAAGAAAACCTCAGGCACAAACAATGACAGCAACAAACAATAAAAAAAAAAAACTGACAGTGGCGTATTTGCAAAGCTGTGCTGAAGGAAATCGATTTGAACAACTTTTCTCTGACATGAGTTAGAGCTCTGTATCGAGACGCTTCAACACAAACAGATGTGTTTATGAGCGCATTGATGTTTGCTGCTGGGACAGGCGAAACAAATCGGTGTCAAGGCCGAATTCAGGCGGCGATCTTTCAGCCCTCAAAAACAACCATCGCCGACCTGAGCAGCCTCCCTTAAACGCACGCTCACACACATTTGTGTTGAATCCAATCAAAATGCTGCATAACAATCGATACGGAGGTCTAGACAGGTAACTAACATTGATCGACGGCGCTGTAAAATTTTGACAAGACAAACTGCATCATGTTATATCTGAGCTGGATAGTACTGACTGCCCAATATCTGCTTTTTAATAAATGGCTCCTATTGATTGTGCAGAGCGGCACGTCAGCACATGAGCATGTGTGTGTTCTGCATCAGCTGCACTGTCTCCTGGACAATATTCATGAAAACAGGCAATTAATAAACAATAACATGATTAAAATAAGGGAGCAAACTAAAGTACTGATGTCAGAAGTTCACACCCAAAAGACGGGAAAGAAATCTGAACAAAAACATCCGATCTGTGGACTTAGCGTGCGGCGGCCGCTCACCTCCGATGGTGCACGCTCCCAGCAGGTTCACAGTGTTCACGTGGTTTCCAAGATAAATGAGCACCTTCAGCTCCGACATCAGTGCCTCCTTCTCCGTGGAGTGAGCGTTGGCTGGAGAGGTCAAAAACGCAGTCTGAAATACTTTGTCCCACTGTCTCACTGATGAGGTTTCAATGCACGGAGTCAGTTAGAGTAAATAAAAGACAGAGACAAAAAAAAACCAGACTTACGTTTCAGCATCTTCACAGCAACAGTGGTAACGGTGTCAGCAGAGCACAGTCCGTACGCCGTGGCCCTCACGACCTTCCCAAAAGCCCCTGAGCCAAGAGTTTTACCTTCACAAATGAAAGAATCGCTTAGAGGTTTGAAATAAATCAACCAAAAAATATCACGCCAGCATTTGTCAAACATGAATCGCCTAAAATTGTTTGTATGAACACGTAATCACGGCCTCTGTCGTACCGAAACGCAGCTTCTGCCTGGAAAACTCCCACTTGGAGTCATATGGCAGCTGACTGGTGTCGATGTAGGTGTAGTTGTTCCCATGAATACTCTCGATGACCTTCCACTGGATTTGAAACTTCGGTTTCTGTTTGGGGACAGAGAGAGAACAAGCGTCGGTACAGAGAAAAGCCTCCTTGGATGGTGAGACTTCATTATAAAGTTGGTATTTGTGGCCTTTTGTCATTGCTCCTCCATCCCAGTTTCGATCACCCTGCACACTTCACTTGTCACTCTGTGTCCTGACTTTCCCCCGACCGTCCCGCTGCAGATTCATGAACTAGTTCTCGAGGACTCTGACTCATCTTGGCTGCATTTGGAGCAGCGGGCTCAGAGGAGGTAAATTATTGGCTCGAGGCGCCATCGGGGTGTCAAAAACGTCCTTTAACTACAGCACAGCTCTGAATGGTTCGTTTCTAATTCATTAGGACACATTCATGTTGATTAAAAAGACACGCACTCGCTCTCATTTGTACAATATTGGTACAAAATGCGGCGAGAACGATGCCTCCAACTTTAACATGCTCTCAACAGGATGGAGGCATGAGTCATTAGTGAATGAGAATGGGCCCTTTGCCAAAAACAACACTGAAGCCGTTTACTTTTCCTTCATCCAAACTGTAGATCAACGCTGCTCGATGAACTGGATTTAACATTCACGTCTTGAAGCTTTCAGGCCGAACCAAGGAGATTGACGGCCATAGATTTACGTGGCCTCGGCGAGATTTACGGCCGTTTGGTCACTGAGGTTAAAACTGCAGCAATGACATTGCGCGTTCAGTCTTTTTCCTCCGATCTTACCTGCATGTACTTGTAAATCAGCACCACCAGGGTGAGGCTGAGCAAGGCGCCAGTCGCCACCATGCCAATTAGAAGAGGCGTGAAGAGTTTATGGGGGACGACGCGTTCTGCAAACGGACGCACGCACACACACACACACACACACACACACACACACACACACACACACACACACACACACACACACACACA
>JAUESF010000074.1:5326361-5338315 GCA_032274765.1 Malacoctenus tetranemus | reverse complement strand
CACACACACACACACACACACACACACACACACACACACACACACACACACACACACACACACACACAGTTGATAGAGTAATAGTTGTAGGTGAGGCACAGACCACGGTGGGGGGAAAAGTCTATTCGGAGCATTTTTAAAGGTCAACTTATAATTGACGCTCTCTATAGCTTCAGGAGGCATGAGATATAAATTCAGACCTGTGACAGCCACCCTTTTGTGTCTCACACACACGCGCACAGACGCATGCACACGCACGCATGCGCGCGCACACACACACACACACACTCTGTTTCTTTCATCTAAACCACTCTAGTCAGCAAAAACAATTAAGATCACACCTTCAAGTGCTTTTCTATGCAATTTAGACACTTTTGATAATCATATCAGCGGAGACAGGAAAACATTTGGAGAGGCAGGAAATTATAAAATTGACTAACTCTGCTTTAAAATTCATGGTAGCGATAAAGTTTCTGGGTTCAAACTTTTCCCTCTCTCTACAGTTGCACGAAAACGGCGAGACAGAAGTTGGTGCGGCTTAATCTTCTTTGGGAAATCACCAACATACGTGTGTTTGTGATCAGGGTGTAAATCCCAAGCCTTAAATAAGGATCTCAGAGATCAGTGTGGTTCTAATGCCCCCTCCAGTATGAGACGTGATCCCATTAGCTGGAAACAAAGCCTCTTTACTGCCAGTGATAGGGCAAATCTGTTCCTGCACCAACCCAGAGAGCGGGAGGAGGGGGTGTGGGGTGAAGGGGAGGGGAGCGGAGCGGAGGGGGTTGAGGGGAGGGCATCTCTCCCACTCTCATTTCCGGACTGTCCAGCCGGTCGGCGTTCAATACATTTTAGAAGCTGAAGCGATCGATCTGTGCTCCTCTCCCCTCCCCCTGCCCCTGCACAAACACACGCTTCTTCCACTTGCATCTGTTTGTAAGTGCATTACATTTCCCAGCCTGTCTGTCAGCACTCAGCGGACAGCATGACGACGTGAAACCAACCATTTAGTTTTTTCCAAACAGGAGCGAACAGGCCACTTCACCTCCATTACTGGTGCTTTCAGTGACTGAGAAATAGCTTTCTGTCTTCCACGGGAGTACTTCAGCCGCTGTAATCCAGCCTAATGATACCCAGAGCATCCTCCTGCCCCCCCCTGTGATGCACTATTAACAACAATATATGACAATTTTTGGGGGATCATTGAGGGTTAATAGAGGGTGGAGGTTTACCCAGAAGAAGCTGTAGTAATGTTGACAAAAAGCAGGGTTGGGGGTGGGGGGGGGGCTGAGGATCATGTAATTACACTGATTAGCTTTGCAACTGATTGTCCCCCAATGAAACTCTGTATTTACCTCCAACACCCCTCAATCTGCCCTCGGCCCCCAAACATCACACACTGACATCCATTCCCAGTGTGAACCGAATGCTCTCAGTTTTCGCCACATGGCAATGTGTTGGTGCCCCCCCCCCTCTCTTCTGTGCATAATGAAAGGTCAGGTTTGTTTACATCCTCCACCCTTCTGCTGGCACTCTTGGTGGGATTTAGGATAATAAAAATAAAGATCCTTTAGGATGTTACTGGGAGAGTTATGCTGTAGCGGAGCTACTCCAGTGAGCACAATGAACTGAGTTAATACAAAACTGGATTACTGCAATTCCCCCCCTACTAAAAGTAGCTATCCGAGCGGTTATATTGTAGCAAACAGTCCATCTAACACCACGAATTACACATTGTTACTAACCCAGTCCACACCCCCCCCCCTCGCTACAACTGAATTACAGCCGTGCACAGCTGAAATGTGCTGGTATTTTCAGCACAGCTGCTAATGGAGCGAGCAGAGTGCAGGGAGGGCCTGCTGCTGCTGCAGCAGCAGCTACAGCTGCAACTACCACTGTATGCATGCAAGCAGATGAGAAAACACAGTCAAAGCAGACTAGAAACGATGATAATAAAGCATATGCGCGCACAGCGACCGATCACAAACCCCCTCTGCACCACGCTCGCGTTGATCCCGTGCATGCTATACTGTATTTGGACAAAAGAGACCCCCCACCCCCCCTCTCCTCTCCCTGCTCACCTGTCCAACCTCGCCGATCCCCCCTGAGCCGTCGATGCGGGGACGCTTGCACTCGGCGCCGGCCGAGTCCACCAGAGCCGCCGCCGTCTGTCCGTCGGGCTCGGGGTCCCCGCGCTTCATGCCCCGGACGGCCGCGGGAGCGCCGCCCGGGTTGGGGTGCACGCCGGCCATGGTGTCCAGCTCTCTATCCCGGTCCATGAGGCTCCGGGACACGGGCAGCATGATGGATGCGACGTCGGTCGACATTAACATTTAAAAATCTTCTTTTGTTCCCTTTCCTCAGCTAGAATGACGCCGTGCACCCCCGTGCGTGATGCCGCGCTGGGCAGGATTAAGCAGCCTGTCTGTTTTATTGCTAAATAGCCTTCACTGAGTGTTCTCCTCCACCGGGCCTTTGTTTGAGCCCCCGTAAGAGTTTATGTATCTGTAAAATGTTCTGGGGCTCCTGGGTGTAAAGACGATCCACTAATCCCTCACACGCGCGTTTCACACTTTGTTGCAAAACACACGCAGCTGAGTCCGAACCGTGCCATAGAAACACAAAGCGAGTCTATCGGGCTAATTTCCAGCTATGTAGCCCCCCGTCTGCTGACCGTGTATTTATTTACTGCGGGGCTGCCGAAGAGGCCTACGTTATTTCAGATCATAACAAACCAATTAAACAAACACCGATCAACACAATGGCTCCTGAGCTTTAACCTACCGCCCAGTTTCCATTTGCCCTCCTTCAGTTAACCCCCTCTACGAGAGCCGAGTGTTGTTGGGGATTTTTCTTTTTTTTTTGTACAACAGCACAACATCCACAGCCTACCGCAACCTCAAGACGAAAACCCCCTCAACATGTCTTCCCCCGTCGCCTTTTCCCTCCCTATTAGCCACAGACTTGTACCACAGAGCAGAGGTTCACTGAAAGTCAATCCTCCTCAGCAGCTTCCCATGTTAGTCCGCAAGTCTGCGCGTAAGGAGGAGGAGGAGGAAAAAAAAGCGATTTCTTTCCCCCCCGGAAAAAAAAAGCCCGACCGAGCAAAGGACGCACGGACGCACGGACGCGGAGGCTGCGGTGTTTCCTTCGTCCCCCCTCTTTTTCGCTCCCTCTCTCTCTCTCTCTCTTTCTCTCTCTCTCTTATTATTTTCTTTTCTCTCTCCGTTTGCCCGGTGTGTTCATGTAGCGTGTGTTACAGAAAGGAAATTGCCCTCCCTCCCTCCTCCTCCTCCTCCTCCCCCCCTCCTCCTCCTACTCCCTTGCTGTAGTCATTCCCCTCCTCCTATCTTCCGCTCTGCCTTTGAACGCTGAGCCAGGCAGCCATGCAGCCTGCAAATACACGCAGTGTGCCGCAGTGCTTCCATACATTTCACCGAGGGGAGGTGTGTGTCTGTGTGTGTGTATGTGTGAATCTGTATGAGGAAGAGGAGGAGGGGGGTCTTGTGGCTCAGAGGGACAACCACGCTCTTACAGACCCCCCCTTCCTCCCTCCTCCTTCCAACATGTAAACCCCGTGCTCCGTGCGTGCCCTTTACATGAGTAATCCTCCAAAATAAAAGCCTTTCAATGGCCGACTCCGCCGTCATACGGTGGTCGCAGTAGATGGCTGAATATTAATAGGGGTGGGTTGAAGCGCTGGAAGATTTCATGCCTTACTCATTACACAACCGGTACGCAGGCCAAGGTCTTCACACAGACACACACGAGCCCAGCTGTGAGTCATGCGGCGTGGAGAAGCTTATGTTCCTCTGGCATTTTTATTGCTTGGATGACACCCAGTGGTCACAGGGTACCATGAGAGGCAGCTCCCTCACTGCACAGGCAGGTCTGCTGTCACTAATAACAAAAGGCAAGAGACGAGCTGAAAAAAATAAACCCTGCGGTGCAACACAGTGGCTGCGTTGGCTCAGCCGATCCTTCATTGCTCCTATTGCATCTCATTTCCCAACTTCTAGACGCTGATGCTGAGTGCTGGAGCTTCTTTAGAGACTCCCTTTATTTATTAATTTCATTGGCAATACTGGCTTTGTTGTTGCAAAACTTTCAAAGGCAGTTCACTGATGAAACAAAACGCAGTTTACTTCTACTTTCACTCTAGAGTGAAACTCCAGCCAACAAAAACTATCCACGAGTATTACCAAATATCTTCAGTTACTACCATGTTAGACTGGAGTTTTATTTGAAGTCCATGTGATTAATTCTTGACATTTTCAATGCTGTTGTTTCACCTGGACCACAAATCACTTGAATATTTGTATCCTGTTTGAATAAAGGTTTTCAATTAAACACATTGTACACACAATAGATACAGATTCACTGTCACTCAATTGAAATCTTCCCCAAAAATGTCACTGGAGGTTTTAGAGGGGTTACACGGGGACTATTTAGAAAGTGAGAGGCAGTAATTTCCTGGAGTCTCCTCCCTGCTTCATGACCCTGGCAGGGCACAAATTGTTTTTACGCTTCACTTTCATGATAATGTGGCAATTATTGCGCCTTAGAGGCCCTGATAGACAGTCGTTTCTGGCACAAAGCTGGCTCAGTTGGTTCTGGTCTCTCTGATGAATGCAAGGCCGCCTGCAGAAGCTTTTTAGATATCAAAATAGCACCACCATGTTTCCCTACAATTTGCTGAACAGTTTTTCCTTTAAATTTATAGTTGGCATAATTATCCACTGATTGGACTTGTCTCTGTTGTGTCCTTTTATCCCTTTTCACCTTTAAAGGATCACCACATGCTGCCTCACACAAGCCCGACTCCTCCAGGACAACAAACTCGACACCATCAAGTCCCCTCTGTAGTCTTTCTTCCGCATAGCAGCACAGTTTTAACAAGCGGGGCTAAACATTGGGCTTCCCTGGGTCGAAGTAATCCCAAACTCGTGCCACTACGACCGCTACAAAGGTAATAAACTTCACTAAAGCACAGCCGCAACACACTTAAAAACACCCTCTAAAGTTTGTTATTTTTTTGCTTTTGGGGACCCAGCTGTTATTAGTTCATCTGTATTATCGCATCCTCGCTCTACATGGTGTATAGTGACAACATCAGCCAAATTATAGTTTTATTATCCCATTAAAATGACATAAACTTATTATTTGGGTCTTTGGAGTTCACAGGTACTTTGGATTGTGTGTGTTTGGGGGCTCCCTCCCATGTAAAACAGGTTCTGTATGTTATTTTTGGGAAGACTGGTCAAATTCATAACCTCACTTTATATCATCTTCCAACCACTTAAAAAAGATGCTTTTCACCTTTGGCAAGTTCCACACAAAGCTCACGGTCAGGTCCAGTCGGCTCCTCCGAGGCCACCGAGTAAACAGACAGGCCGGCCTCCTCCTTTTTGATGGAGTGCCACTTCCTTCTGTAAAAAACATAATAGCTGCCAGCTCTGGAACAAAAACACACCAACACCCTCTGTGTTATTTAAGAGCTTTTATTGGTGGTTAACGGAGTGATGTCGGAGGCCTGGCAGAGGGGAAGACGAATCGTGAGAAAGGAATCCCAATCCTGGGAGATAAAACACAATTGTTCTACGATTTACCAGCTCATCATCTTGATTAACTTCAAGCGTCTTCCATGTCGTAACTGAAAAACAGGAAATAGATCAGCCCTAATAAATAATTCAAAACTCGCCTCATTACTAAAACATTGTCCTGCTGTCGAATGGCACAGCAGCGACCAGGCTGCTTTTCACTGAGGAACGGGCTGGTAATGAAGCTCATGGACGTTTCAGTGTCACTAACCACGGCTCATGAGGGTGTGGTGGACGTTTTAACGCCAGACAGCTTCATTTCCTCACCGTCATTGGCCGAAGCATCCCTCCACACACGGCCCGTCCCGTGGGGAGCAGATTTCAGTGGAACACATGAAGTAGATCTGAGAGGGAGAGGCAAAAAGTAGAGCAGCAGGATTTCGTGTAGTGTCCACTCTCAGGGGTGCACAGTGTACAATGACAAACAGCTGCTGGCAACCGAGATTTGGCAGTTTGCAAAATGTCCTTTCAACATTCATCATGAATGCTGACTGAGTGATTTAGAAAAATGGCTCCATGTAGAGTTTCATTTGGCCCAAGACTTTTTGATTCTGGTGAACAAGCCAGTAAACCGAGTATGCACTCAAAACACCCACTCTTTTGGAGATGTACATTTTGTAGGCTGATTAGAATCAAAACAGAAATTGTTTATTGTCATTTTTCTAACTCAGTTTCCTTCATCTGTTCCAAAATAAAGGCATTCAGGACAGACTGTTGTGCTTTTGCTCGCTGCGGTTGCATGAATTATACAACGAAAACAATTAAATGAATTTTGAAAAGAAGAGAAAACTGACGGGATGCAATACATAATGTGCTACTTGGTTATTTGTTCAGTTTGGCATTATTTAGTCCTCACAACCAGACTGAAGTCAAGAAAAATTACCAAAAAACAAATGTTGACTAAATATTCACTCACTTCAAGATAACACATAGTGTGGAAAATAAACCTACTGCTGAGTAAGTTAACAAAAAATGAGCATTTGCATGTAAAAAAAAAAAGGGATTAATACTACTTTATTCACTTCAACAGTCCCACCTCATTCTTACCTCTTCATTTGGGTCCTTGAACTCACCATCAGGAAGAAACTGGAAGGTGCTGATGGTGAACCGACGGATCTGACTTTGGAGGTGCGATGGCTGAAGATCAGACACCACAGCCTGTTGTGGGGCAGGGTCCAAAGGGTTTGGACATCTGGAATGGAAAAAAAATTAAACAAACAAAATAAATATAAACGCAGAGCCAGTTGAATAAATCCTTTAAATTTTAAGCTCCCATCAAAGCAAAGGGAATTTGAATATTTTATATCCGTGTGCAGTAAATCTTCATTTGTTCCCTCTGCAGAAACCTAATCTGCTGAGCTCCGCATTTGTTTATTTTTATTTTCCTCATAGAGAGGCCGATTGAACATACCCGTTGTAAAGCAGCACCCACACAGCTTTTCCAGAGCGGGGATAGGCGACACAGAAGTGTACGAGCAGAACCAAACTGGGATCCGGGGAGTTGAGGAGCCGCACTTCCAGATAGAGAGGTTTCCCCAGCAACATCTGCAGCGGCTGGTGATACTGTGGGTAGTAGCTGCTGTACTGGGCATCTGAAAGGAGAGTCACGTGGCACCAGAAGGAGATGAAAATGCACCACAACATCAATATCATGCTCAAATTCAGTTTCTTGCATTTTTACCACCATTAAATCACAGAGGCCAAAATATGACACTGCAAATTACTGATTCATGTTGAAGCAGAGAACACTTACCTTTTGCAATCCTCAGCTGGACTCCAAACACCCCCTGAGTGTGAATTTCAGGACCGAGGGTGGGAGATTTCACCACATAGCTCACAGAGAGAAGCTTTCCTGGTACAAACCTGCACTCCACCAGTAATCTGGAAATCAATGTGAAAAATTAAGATAACACAAAGTTTGCTGTTTGTCTAACTAAAGTGGAAGTAGTGCATAGAAGGATACATGTATTTGATTATAAGAAGCCTTCACTGGGAGATAATTGGCCCACTTGTGACTCCATCTTCCAGTGTTACATTTGGATTGACCGTGAACAGATTAAGGGTGGTCTAATGCCAGGACACTCTGTCCAATTGGGCTGAAAATTTTTACACTAAACTTCTGAAAGCTGAAAAATCCATCTAAATGACACCTCAGAGTTTCTGCTGGTTATTTGGGACGCCATTGCCGGAAATAAGCACTGACCATGAGTAAAAGGGCATGAACAAGAAGAAAACCCAGCTCATTAGCTGGTCAGGCCCGAACAAGCAGTCGGGGAAAGCAAGAGGGCTCCGAGGTGTTGCTATGGTTACAAAGATGCCGAGCTTCGAAACGTGCATCGCTCTCTCTCGTTGCTCCTCTGAATAGTCTGATCGCCTTTCACGCAGTAAACAAAAGTTCACTCGCATGTGAACCGAGACCCATATTTTTCCCACGTGGACCAAATTCAGACGAGTGTTTTCACACCTGCCCAAACGAAACGCAGCATCCGCGGAGACGAGCACTCGTCTGAATGTGCCCTTTATGCGGGATGAGGTCAGAATACACCTCCAAAGAACCACTTTGTAGAAAACACTCAACCCGAGGAACTGGCTGGCAAAGACCCGACTCTTTTTTAGCTTAGTCCATTTTTAAGCAGGTGCATTTCAAACTCATTTCCTTCTTCTGAATACACCGACACTTACAGGTTGTCTTTCAGCTTTGGCAGCCAGTCTCGTTTTGAATAGTCTTCGCGAGTGAAGCCAGCAAAAGACCGCGAAATGAGATATGTCTCCTGTTGGACACATTCAGATCACACATAATGCGCCACGTTGCCTCCGGCAGCTCTGCAGGTGTGTGGTGTTGATGATGCATTGCTGTGAATGGTGTGGTTGACTGCAAGGGTGACAGAATGTGCCGACCTGACAGGAGAGTCTCTCGTGATGGTGCCATAGTTGAGGCTGATCTTCTGAACTGTATTGATGATTTCCAGCAAATAGACAACCGTTTTCCCCACCACCTGTCGAGACACGGTTAAAAATGCAAGAGGAGACAGATATATTCCCAATGCAAGTGTCGGGACAATCCTAAAACCTACCCATGTTAAAAGTTCATTTGAAATATTCAATGTAAAATGAAACATTACAAGTGTAGGGCTCCGTTTTTTCAGCATGAATATTGAGGCTCCACTCAGACATGATCACAGTATCAGAAACTGTTTTTTAGCATCAACCTCTGAAACAGCCGAGTGCATCCGACTGCGACAGGAAATACACAAATGGGGGTTTTACACATAACTGCTTTTCATGTTTCACTGTGACGAGGGGGAAGGACTTCAATAGTGAAGAGTCGTATCCTTTCAGGAAACTCTCCAAACAGGAGGAATGTCAAACTCTTTCCGATCCTCAAAGCGTCTCTGTCTCAAAAACCGATGTCGGAAAAGAGCTGTAGTCTTACAATCAGGGCTGACCTAAATTCAGTCCAATATGCTATTTTCTGGGTAACAATGGAGCTCTGCGCACAAAGGAATAAGATATCAGGTGGTTGCCACACAGGAAATACTTGCACTATCAGCTCATTGTTTATTTTGGGCTTTTTCATGGGATATGTTAAAGGGAGACACTGAGTATTAACAGATCTAGTCAGCAGTTCTGACTTAATTCTTATATTTCATGCAACATTTTCCCCCAGTAAATCTCACCACTCTGCGTGTGCCACAGCCATCCATGGGGATCTTAAACAAGGCGAAGTCGGACGTCACTTTCTCAGGTCTGCAGGTGGAGTTGCTGGCGGCAACGAGCAGGGTGGGCGAGAGGGGGGGCTCAGTGAGGGAGGCGGGCACGGAGAAGACAAAGTGGCGGTCAATAGTGCACTCTAAAGAGGAAAATACACAAACAGATACACACGCGTCGTTATGTAAAGGTCAGATAAACAAAAGGTCAGAAATCTCAGGAGGCAATTGATAATGAGACCCAAGGTATCTTATACCCTTTTCACTTTCTGAGTCACTGCCAGCCTGAACCACGCTGTGCCGCCCCTGAATATGCCTCTTCACACATCCAGCAGCTGCAGTGCTTACATTTCTCTACCCAAAACAGCTCAACTGTACTCGGCTAAGTGGCATAAAAATGCCAGTGGGGACACAGGCTGCAGCTCACCATCCATGGGGTAGTAGCAGGCAGGGGGGTGCTTGTTGAAGCAGCAGCCCATGGAGAGGCACTGTGACCGGGATACAGAGCCGGATCCGCAGGGGAGACGCTGTTCGCCGGGAAGGTTGCACTCTGAGGGACAGCACGACAAATGTCAGCCACACAGTTAAAATAGCTCTGAATGGCCCGGAGAAAACAGCCTCTGGCAAATTGAACAGCCTTTCAGAGGGGTAAATATAAAGTCTATCCACCTTGGCCAGACCTCGGGATGACAACTGGACAAGAAAACTTGGACTCCCTTCTCCCATATGGTGTCATGTAGATGATACTGATGATGTATTTTTTACCCTTCAAGAGAAAAGTGTTTAAATTGCTGATTACTTAAATTGGTCATTTTTAAGAAGCTCAGTCAGATATCTGGGTCAGTACTTGCCTGCACACTCATGTGACATCGAGAGTGTAACTGAAGACTCAGATGGATTTTGTCCTCGCCTGCTTCCCTTGCAGAATACCCACACTGCATTGGGGCGTCGAGGAGCTTCATTTGGTTCCCCTTGGCGTCTAAAAATGCAAGTGGAGCAATATTGCAAGGTTGTCGGGGTTTTTTGTAGACTTTAAATGGCACGATTATAGCTTTCTGCATGGTCAGGAACAGGGTTTAAGTGTTCTCTAGCCTAAACAAAAACAGAGGCCCTTCCCCCCCAGAAACCATTCGGTGCGCAGAAGCACCTCTGAACCATGTTAACATTCAGCTCCTGCAGAGCTGATGGCAACCATATGCACCGAGAGCATATACATCACTGTACATAGGAACACACACACAAAACACACACACACCTTCAACTAGTATTTCTGAAATTGGACCAGAGGGGAGCTCAACAATCATTTGATCAGAGGAGCAAAAGACTTTAGTCGTCGGGACGACAGGCGGGCCGACAGTAGGAGTTGGTGGAGTAGGGGAGACAGGTGGGGTCACAGGCTCTGGAGGGTCTGGAGGACTTTGAAACCGGCATTGCAGGTCCACAGTCCTGTACTGTGCAACGTAGAGGTCGAAAAACCTCACCGGCAAGGAAATGGTGGTGGGAGTCTGAAACGAGGAGGAGAGAGGAAAAAAAAATCAATATCGGTAAAAGAATGAACCACACTAGATTTCTCGCTCCTGTATTTAAAAATAAAGCCTGAATCGAGCACAACTCACAAAAAAAAACATTGAGTTCTCACCAGCTGGATTGCACAGAACATGAAAAACTCCACCCAGCACAGATGCATGCAGAACAAATGCTGTTTATGGTCCATATGGGATTAATCATAAATATGAGTTGCTGACTAGAAAGAACTGCTCGTCTGTGCTCTATATACACAAGCCAGACTGGTGCCGTAAATTCTTGCAGTGACAACTCAAGTGGTACAAGTTGCCAGCGTCAGCAACGGACTGCGATCTAAGCAAATACATTTTTGGTATTCTCGTCACCTACTTATATGGAAGTAAAATTGTCCTAGAAGCCTCATTGAAAGGGGGGGCACAAGTTACATATTCAAAAAATTACAACAGAACTCTTCACATCCACCAAATATTATTGTACTGAAACATTTCTGCTATGCTAGTCGATGCTATTGTCTCAGATACATTTGTTTAGAAAAGTTATGTCCATAATTTGGACGTAGTCAAATGTGCCAAGTGTTGAGTTCTGTATGGAATTGGCAGCGTTCTTCCAACAGAGTTAATTACTCCATATTCAATGCTGTTTGTCATCAAATTGTGGGCAAATTATAGTTTGTTTGTTTATAGTTTTCTGAGATTAAAAAGATGCTATAAAACAACGAAGTAATTTTTAAAAAAGGAAAATAAACAAGTATTCAGAAATCTCTACTTTTGACATTCGATTCTCTGTGTTATTTTGCATGACTAACACCTGTTTGTTTGCCAGTAGCTTGTTTCATGTATTTGGAAAGAATTGCTACATCAGGTTGATCAGGAGTTATATCATGTAAATAATGCAACATTTCATGTCATTTAAGAGACCACAAAAAAGTATCACACCACTGGAACCGTCAGGTTTCATACAAGCACATTTGGCAGATTTCAACTTAGAAGTTCAAGCCAAAAAGTATAAAGTGAAAGGGTGAAATGCAAATTAAAGTAAAATTATACAACTGCACACATACAGACTATATGTATATAACAGGAGTGAAGGGGCATTTATTTTTTGGGAGGGATCTTTGACAAGATTT
>JAUESF010000074.1:5305320-5326261 GCA_032274765.1 Malacoctenus tetranemus | reverse complement strand
TGCACACATACAGACTATATGTATATAACAGGAGTGAAGGGGCATTTATTTTTTGGGAGGGATCTTTGACAAGATTTTGTGTTGCCCAGAAACACTCAGAATAGTGAGCCTTATCTATTTGATCAATCTATTTGAAGCAACGATGTAAAGTTTACAGAAGAAAGCATGAAGGGTTCTGACCTGAAACTCGCTGTGACAAGCAGGCAGAGGTGAGTGTAAGATCACCCCAAAGCCTTCAGCCATTTGTAGCATGTAGCCACAAATAGGAGACACGGTGGACAGAAAACTCCAGGTCTTCGTGTGATCTGGGTTAAAAAAAAAAAAAAAAAGACATGTTCATTACAGGAAGCTGACAAACAGTAATTATCATTATGAATGCTCATCAGAAGTATTTATACAGATGAATTCACTTTGATTTCAACATTGTTTGAAGAAAAACGGATTGAGGATTCGCTCTTTTTCTTGTCACGACGACTGGCAAACAAGCGCGCTCGTTTCAAACGTGAACCGTTTTATTATCACATCTTCCAGAGCAGAAACCTGGCTGCTTTTCCAAAAAACAGATCACTGGGATCATTGCATTTGAATTAAATTGAGTAGTTTGTCAAATATCTTGTCTTTGATCTGAATATCAGTCAGATTGGAACATTTTAAGTGTATTGCAGTTAGTTTTTTTAAACGCTCAGCATCTAAGATTTTTTTTCCCCAATTCAATGCGACAAAATAAGCATCTGTATGAGATGGCTTTAAAAACAACAAATTTGACCTGAATTTTATGAACATAAAAACCAGCCTCATTTCCGACATTGAAATTCTGGATGCTCCGAGCGTCACTCACCTCTAACCTGGATGGAGTCTGGGTGAGCAAAAGGCAGGAAGGCAGCCATCCATCCAAACACACACTGGATATTGTGAAAATACGGGGTGGGCCAGGCTGGAGTTGTAAAGCCTGAGGGGTAGGCAGTCACAGTGGGGCTACTGGTGGTGGGCATTTGTGTTGGCAGCGGTGGATGAAATTCTGGATACTGTGGCACAGGTGGATGATGTGGGGGGTACTGAACATAATGAGGAAAATGGGGGTAAGAGTAATAGCTACAGATGGTCTGAGTGTATGGTGGGCACGTGAGTTGAGAAGTTATTGGTTTTTGAGGATCTTCTTGGGTGGGTGGCAGCGGTGGGGGTACTGGTAAGTAGGTGGGAAGCTGGAAGTTGAACTGGCCGAAGGGCTTAAACTTGGGATCTCCAGTGGCAGCAGGATTCAGTGGTCGAGCAGCTGTAGGAGGTGATTCAGAGGGTTTGTGAAGAGAACTTGACCAGTAAGGATGGTAGGATCCACCGGGAAAAGGTGGATGAAATAAAGTGTGATGGTCCTGTGGGCCTGGTGCAGATGGGGGAGGGGAAGGGTAGTCAGGAGGGACAGGAACAGGTGGTTGGCTTTCTGGTGTTTCAGCTGGTGCAGGGTAGTGGGGGGGTCGATAATAAAACAGAGGGTAATCAGGACTTGCTGGAGGTTTGGGTTGCTTGGTGGGAGGTGGACCAGCAGTGGAAGTGGTGGAGGGTTTCCGAGTCATGAGAGTCGGAGCTGGAGTCACTGAAGGGAAGTAAAATGGCACGTAAGGATAATCAAATGGAAACTGAGGAGGGCCAACAGGTAATTTACCACCCTGGTGGGAAGCATGATCCCGTGCTGGACCAAAATCTGGAGCAGATGTTGGCTGTGCAATGACGGATGGTTGGTGTTGATGACGATGATGAGGGTAGTGCTGGTGACCACCGAAGGGGTTCGGCACCCTGCCAGGCCCCGTGGGGTATACGAACGGCCATTGGGGCCTCGGTGGGCTGTCGGGGGTGGGCTGTGGTGGAGGCTGTTGTTGGGGCCCAGGAGGGAAAACCTGAGGCTGCTGGGGGTACTTGAATCCAAGGAGAGGGAAGCGGGGTTGGTGGGCAATTTGCTCCTCAGGTGTCAGTTGAGATGGAGGTGAAGGGTTAACAGGATCTGGGATTTGGGGAAATGGCTGTTCAATGTGAAACAAAGGAGGGAACCAAGGAGGGGAGGGAGTGAAGGGGGGAGGAGGACTGATGGGGCAGGAGAGAACATACTCCTGATCGTCTGATATCAGGTGGAGGTGCAGATCATCCTGTAGGAACAGTGTGAAATAAGATCAGAGGACAAGCACCCCGACACTGTAAAGCAACGAAAATCAGATCACTTACGCTGTGAGTGACACAAGGTGCACCGAAGGGGATAAAGAAGGTAAGTGCAGGTGACTGGAAGTTGACTCGGTACGCACAGTGTTTGGATACAAAAGGACCCCAGACTCCATTCACTGTGAAACACAAAAGTGTGCGTGTTTGTAGTCGCTGGGCGAACAAAGCTCGGCAGCATTTAATCTGCATTCCTGTAAATGTGAGTATTTTATTGGCTTTGCAGGGGTGCAGCTACTACTGTGTCTGTCCTGTCTCTTTATTGCCACAGATAATGAATAGAAAATGAGAAAAATGGTAGAAAAATACCAATTTTATTTGAAGTCAATGAATTCCTGTTTAACTATTGCACTAATTACAGTGGATGCGTTATGAAGCTCATGATGAAATGCATTTGTAAGCTAAATTCCTCTCCAGTTTCTGGCTCTATTTATTGAAACTTTTTGTGCAATTATGAATCATTGAATATGTTAACATAAAAATATAAGATATTTACACAACATGGGTGCTGTGTTATATGTTCAGTAATCATACAAGCCACAATAAAACCTATAGCAACCCCAATCCTGAAACACATTCCAGATACAACACGCTCTTCAGTTGCTTAACAAACCCAAGACTCCGAGCAGTGGTACGTCCTTCTCCTGGCCATGCATCTGCACAGCCATGCCAAAGGGGGAGCAGAAGACCACTGGGACAGAGAGGGAGAGTGGGGTTGAAAGAGTGGACATCTCCATGGGGCAGGCGAGCTTCAGTGGGCTGCCCTCCCACAGCATGGGCAGGACATAGCTGCCATTCTGAGAGGAAGGAGAAGACGAAGGGGAGGGTGATGAACAGCAGGAGCAGGCGTCAGTGCTGGAGGAAAACATAATGCAGCAGCTGTCGGGACCTCCTGTGTAATGTAGCATGCATCATATGGCACCATCATTTCAAGGTCACTCCATGATGACTTGACAGAGTAACCACAGTAGGGAGGTAACTGGAAGACAGAAATGGGAGCGGCTCCCTCTGTGGAGCAAAACATCACTTTTAGCTTGCAACACGGAGAAACATGGTGATTTCATTCTCATTATCCCACAAACGAAACGTTTTCAGATATTAACATATCGTTTCTTGACCACCATATAGTTTTCCATTGACTGAAAAGTGAAATGGATCGAAATATTCATATATAGTTTATTTTCAAATGCGTTTGTTTTTCAACATCCATAATTTCCCTAAAAACTCCATTGAATACAGATTAATCTCACCTCTGTCCACCAGCAGATGTGTGAATCCTTGACCAGATGCAGTAAAGAACATGACGTTATTATTACACCCAACAAAGGGCTTCATCGCCTCCCACTCATCGGCATTAGGACTGGAGTCGGACCATGGGCCCAAAACCGTCCCCTGAACACCATGAAAACCTGGACGTGAAAAAAGACCAGAAGAAGGAGAAGGTGAAGAAGGAGAAGGTGAAGAAGGAGAAGACGATTTCCTTTCTATGGTTTACACTCAGTCGAAACAACAGCATTGACAACCAAAACAAAACCCTCAAGATTGACTGATGCACGACAGTAATGTCAGGCTGTTTTGAGAAGAGGACATTGTTTTGACGACTCCATGACCCAGAATGCAACTCGGCTGACAGTTCAACTTCAGGTTACAGGTGAGATTTGATCAGTGTTGGAGGAACCTGCAGAGGACTGCACTGGTTCGGTAAGCTTGCTCATGTTATCTTTGACTTTTTATAATAAACATCAGGCCATCATTTGAACATTTCGCCAAAAACAGCCTGCTCAGACTACAGGAGGCGTTTCATCCCCTTCTGCAGTGAATTACATCCAACACTTTGGAAAAAAAAGGCCGATATAAAGAGGTGGGATCCTCCTTTACCTGTAGAGTCTGATTGATATCCATCGTCAGTGTCCGGAGGCGGGGGTCGTGGTCGTGCGGTGACATTTCCCACAGTCCACCAAGAGAAAGACGAGCTGTGATTTACCTCCTGGAACTGTGGCAGCGGGGCTCCGTGAAAGGCGCCAGATTCAGACAGAGGTTGATAGAAATCTGGCTGGTTGGACTGACGCTGACTTTGGTCTCGAATAACCGGTTGAACCGAGCGCCGGTGGCCCTGCTGATGAGGGTCCGTGCTTCGCATGATTCTTCTCATTCCTTTGGAGGCCCTGAACGCATCCTCCGCCTGTCCTGAATGCACCGAACAACAAACTAAAAACATGAATAAACAAGTAGACGCTGCAACTAAAGTTGAACTTATTCCTCGATTTTGCTCGCGAGACATCGCCGGCTTGTTGACGCTTTTTGCTCACATGCGCTTGAGAGGAGTCACCCGAACAAGTGCGCGAGCAATTAAGACTCGTCAGGCGCCGACCAATCACAAAGCCTGACGCGCACAGGTGTCAAACGTGCGGCCCGCGAGCCAAAGCTGAACCGCCAGGGGGCGTCTTTTTCGATAAGGGAGCGATTGTTTCCTGCTGTCTAAAAATGACAAATATAAGCACAAATTATCAGTAAAACTAATTTCTTTTCGTATTTTGGTGACTTGGGGGATAACACTGCGTTAGAGTTGGGGGCATAAGTCTGTTGTAAGAACCACAACTGAACACCAGATGGCAGCAATACCACTGGACAAGAGATCCAAGCTTTTTTTTTATTGTAAGAGGAAATATTTGTACAATATAGACATCTCCCAACAGTAATTGTGCTCAAGTGATGTAATTAAAAGGAAATTGCATCAGTAAAAGGTTAATCTGGCATGTTGTTACTATTCAGACCACTTTTGAAATTAATCTTGGCTGTGTGTGGCCCCCAGAACTAAATTTAGTTTGATACCATTAAAGTCTCATACATGAGTGGAAATCAATGGAAAGATCATTTTGTCTTTATCATGCATTCAAAAATTATAGATTTAGTGCGTACAATGGAAAAGTTACACAAAAAATACCTGTTTCATGGATACAGATACCTGTTTATTTCCAGTAGAGAGAGAGTTGAAGTACCTGTAAATCCTGTGGCCTGTTGACCTAAAATATTTGCTGTCATCAGCTAAAACTGTTTTGCAGTTTTTTCGTGTTGGTTTAGAGGAGCCTGTTCTACAAAGTTGGTCAACAGTACTCACATTAGGTTATGAGGTTTCCTGATACTGAATGACGTGTCCTGATGAATTGGTTTCACTTTAACAGATAAGAGATTAAAAGCTACTTTCTCGTCTCAGCTGCTGGTTTGGCTCAGCACTGTACGACACTTGACTGCTAATGTAAGGGGGGTGAAATTAAACAAACAAGAATTGAGAGAGGATTTTCTTTCCTCTCCTCATACAAGTTTTCTTGCCTGTGGTTGGAAACGACTGGACTTCCTCATAGTTTTGGATGTCTAGGAAATGAGTTAGAATTGGCAGCAGTGGATCAACATTTTATTTATGAGGTGAGGCACTGAAACGTGAAGCAATGGTCTTTCAAGAATGAGTAATGAGATATTGGAAAATTGGGAAAAGAGTCTGATGAGTCGCGCCGCTCGAACGTTTTTTGGGGGGTTACTGTGCAGCTGCTTGGGGACGGACGTGCTGCGAGTCTCGGTGTCCTGAGGCTACCACAGTCTCCGGAGTTGGTCTGAAAAACTCAGACTGGTGGAACTTAAGTCCTGCAGTGACAGCTGTGGTAATAGATCGGATGTTATAGAAATGTGTAGCGACAGTTCAAAAGGAATGGGGCCAAGTTGGGAGCCGAGGGAGTGTGGACTGTGAAGGGCAGAGGGATTCACTGAGAGAAGATGTGTGCCGCAACTATTTCATCACTTGTCTGCTTGTTGTGGCTTTTTCTGCCTATTGGGGAAACACTTACGTGCTATAAACCTACATTTCCAGAGATCGATGGCTGATGTATTAACCGGCAAATTATTCTGTCACTGAAGGCCAATCTGCAGCTTTGAACCTTGAGAAAAACACACCATCATTCGACGGTAAGAATGTATTTGTTCCTGAATAGCGGCACAATCCGAAATGACTTCCTATCAGCAGCAGCCTCTTTTATAAAACGTTTCCACTGGACGCCCACAGCACAATGGTTGTTAGACTGTACGCTCTGCAGAGTCCCACATGTTGTGACTGGAATAGAAAACTGGTCTGACTCAGAAGTGGTGGACGAGGTTGAACCCGGGCCGCTGAGCACCCACTCACCATTCACAGTGAGGATATGACAAACAGTCAGGGGTCACATCTAATGGTTTTGACTTCTATTCGGACTCACTGCCAGGAAAACACACTTCCCTCTCGTTCTTTCCCGCACCCTTTGACAAATAATATCACTCTCAAAGGGTTTTTATCGCAGCGGCATGACAATAAAAACCTGAGAGACTTCCACTGATGGCTCTATTAGACCCCGGCAAGCAGAGACGCAAGTTAAGCAACAGAAAGAGTTGTGGGAAATAAATCCACTTCACACCAGGACAGCCAGGACTCAGTTTTCATATGTGAAGCTGCTTCACACCTTCCTTTTGTTGGGTCTGCGTCTGGTGCCCCAAACTTTTGAGATCTGCAGGCTCCAGTTATTATCTCAAGAACAGTATATATTTACACAGTGTGTGCATTCAACTGGCGTTTTGAACAGTAAAGATAAACCATCAACAGGACATAATGAAATGTCTGTAATGGCCTTCAGAGCTAATCAAAGATTTCCTTGTTTCTGTTATCAGTGTGATCTTTAAAGACAGTTTGAGCCCTTAATGATTCCCTGAGAAACAACTGCAGGAAAGGGGGCCTTCAGTGCAGCTGGATGCCAGACCACAGGAAAATATATTCCTCTTCCTGTGTTAAATCACAGAAGCTGTACACTCTGTACCTTCTCTGCGTTGGACGCTCAGCCACACATAAACTAGCTGTTTGGTTTTTGTCCAGCGAAGGCGGCTCACACTGCGTAAATCTGCATCGTCCACAGACGAGGTCCTGCGTAAGTGGAAGCGCAAAGGAAGCAATGGTCGTGTACGTCCTTATCCCACCTCCTGTAGGATGAAGCAGCCAGTTTCATACTCCAACCGGGAGTATGATATTCCCTCAGTTCAGGTGGTCTCCACTGAGGAACCAGCTGTGTTTAGGCTGCTGTGACACTTTTTGACTGAATGTTGTTTCATAAAGCTACTCTGTGACTCAAAAAAGCCACAATCACTGCAAAGCCTCCTTGGTGCTTATGGGGTAAACAGGAGCTTTTCTACAACAATGACACAGTCGGGTCAACCCAATGAGATCTGAAGGCCACATTACATCCAGGAACATCCAACCTTCTCTCACATTTGGGAAAGCCCAAACTCCACGTCATATTCTGTCATGTTATATTAGAGTCTTACTGCTGGGTGGAGAATATTATGATGAATAATATACTGGGCGCCTCTCACTCTTGTCAGCTTTCTGCTATTTACTAATGCTCTCACTTTGTGTTTTGACTTCCTCTCATTGATTCTTCTCTGATATCCAAAAACCAGTTCAAGCTTATACTGCGGGAAAAGCTGCATGCAGTCTGGACCTGCTGCCAGGGTGAACACACAATCAATCATCCACAGCTAACAGTGTTCAGGAGTGAAGCCTGTCTGGATGGTAAAAGGAATTCGAAAAACCTGGAGAAACAAACCCTTCACATTTACAGGAAGAACGATCCAACTCTGGACAGAAATGTCAGCAGGACCAAACCACAAACCTTCTTGCTGTGAAGAAGATTTGAAGCCATTTGTTTCCAACCAGCTTCTGGTCAAAAGCGTAAACACAGTCTCACCAGGTCACCAGTGTGTCATGGGGCTGGGAATAAAAGACTGGCAAAAGGAGCGTGCACAAAGAAGAAAAAACATGCATCATTCCTGCTGTGAGTGCCCCCCCAACCCCCCACCACCTCTGTGACTACACTGAGTACAAACTTAATAGCCTGGTGTGAAAGTTTATTGTGAGTAATCTCTTTCAAGCTATCTGCTGATTGGAATTGATTTTAATTTCTTCCTCCTTTCCAATCTGCTCAGACACAAACCCACTTTCCATCTCGTCCCCCCCCCCCTAAAAAAACAAAGAATGTCCCCATCAGAGTGTGACTGCTGCTGCTGGGTGGAGGAGAAGGTCCCTGCTGCTCACAATGCAGCGCACCACTGCCCACATCACTTCTTAATGTCCCATTCTGGAGGAGTCATTGTACGAGCATAATGATGCGACAAGGCTGTAAAACAGCTCTGAAAGCAAGTAAAGGGCGCGCTTGGACCGCGCCGCGAGACGCGCCCGTTCTGTCTGAAGCGATATTTTCTAACCAAGTGGGTTGAGACGGCCCAGCTGCGGCGTTTGTGGCCCGTTTATTATGAGCAGCCGCCACCTAGGTGAGCTATTCAGCAGAGGAGATCAGTCCACGGCGGCGTGGAGGGGGCGAGAGGAGGGCAGAAGGCAAAGACTTCAATGAGCGATTGTTAAAGACGTGCGTCGCGTTTTTACGCACAGATCGGAGCTGCGGGGGGGAACCTGAAGCCGCCTGGCTCATCTGGACGTTTCACTGAGGGAGAGAGAGGGAGAAAAAAAAGTGACTTCATGGGTGGGGCTTGGTGAGGGGGAATGGAGAGGGAAAACAGGGTGATGTGTGTGCTGTGAATTCAAAGCTGGGTGGGTCTACACAGTCTCACATTCCCAAATAACATCCGCGCCGTGCGTTTAAGCGCTTTCAGGTACGTTAAACCGCGTTGTTTACACTTTCTGAAGCTTTGTGTTGCAAACCAGCGTCCGACAAACAGGCATCGACACGATTTATCCGTTTTCTGCGCATTTAAAGAGTTTTAACTTCAACTTGAGGCGCGTTGGAGAGTTCTTTGGCTGAGAGCGCAAAAGTTTTTAAAAATGGATCCGTTACGGCGAGTTGACGAGAACGTGGTCATTTTCATCACTCGGTCGCGTCTGTGTTTGTATATTTGGGTAGAAGCGTGTTTATTATTGTTTTCCGTCTTCGGTTAAACTCGCGCTCTTTTCAAAGTTGTTGCCCATAGTGAAGGGCCTGTGTGTGTAACGGAGCGGCACCATTTGGGAATGCCCTGACACCGTCTCAACAAATGCGCCTTTCTTGTCGACGGAAACAGTCGAAAAAACGAGCAGTTTGAGGAAAACGGCGGAGTTTTTTTTACAGGGCCGCTGTAGCAGAACATTATTCATTGAAACACTGAGTTTATTGAAAAAGTAAAAAAGTCGCCTGTGAGGTTTTGATGGGTAAAGCCGCTGCTCGTCTGAGCAGGGACCAGTGATGTGTCTGACACCAGATGTGTGTTATTCAAAAATGTGCTTGTCTGCAGCCTTCTGGGACGAGTTTGGGCTTGCATGCTCCGGCTCCCCTCTCCTCAATCCGCGGGTCTTTTTTCCCCCCCTTGCTCACTTTCAGCCAGTATCTTTCTGCGACCCCCTGTGCGCGCTGGTGTGTGCGTGAATGGAGCCTTCTTCCTGTATAAGTTTGTGTTCCAAAAAGTTCCGTGTGTGGGAAAATAAATAATGGTGTGCATCCTTCCGCCTCTCCCTTGTTATCAGTCTTCAGAAGGCCACAATGTTGGTGCTGGCTGGAATCGTCCTCCTGCACATTACGACCATCATCCTGCTGCTGGTGGCCACCATTGATAATGTAAGAAGAGGGGGGTTCTATGGTTTTATCTATGGTTTTATTTTCCAGTCACCAAAGAGGGATTAAATCTGACTTTCTAACTGCTCCACAGACAGGAAGCTCAGTCAGGCATGTGCATACAACTGGGAGAAAACCCCCCAAGAGTTCAACATCAAAACATGTTGTTTTTTTGTACCACCCACAGTGGTTCAACATCTCGTCACAGTTCACTGATGCTTCAAGAAAGTTTTAAAGAGCCAGTTGTTATGGAGGCGCTGAACAGATCTGTCTGTGCTAGTGCTCTTTTAAAGTTATTGGTGATGACAGAGAGAAGCAAGACGCTGCAGGTCTTTTTTTTAAACGTGATACAACCACTTCATACCATGATCTGATGTATTTACCTGCGTCCTCAGGCCTGGTGGGTCACTGACACAGTGTCGACGGACTTGTGGGGCAAGTGGGTCTTGACAAACTCGGAGTGGCACTACACCAACCTGAAAGACTATCCAGAAGGTAAACACCCATTCAGTTACTAAAGCATCCATTCTTTGTCACAGTTTTGTTGTTATTTTTGCATTTAAATCAAAACGAGACGATGGAACAATTGCCGCTGCATTCATGGAAAATCATTGGCAGAAGCGTGTCCCATTCTTCACCTGTGTGCCCGTGTTGTTGCCTTGCTGCTGCAGAGTACCTCCAGACGGTGCAGGCCACCTCGGTGCTGGCCTGTATTTTCTCCATCCTGGCCCTGTTCGTGTTTGTGGCTCAGCTGTTCACCTTGCCCAAAGGCCAGAGGTTCACCTTCACCGGCATTTTACAGCTAATCGCTTGTAAGTAACCCCCGAGACAAATGTCTCACCTGCAGCTAGGATCCATTGATTTGTGTGCTTGTTTCCCGTGGCTCAGACCTGTTGTTCCCCTTTTCTATGGCAGATTTGTACCAAAGGGAAACAGCTAAGGGAAACCTAGTGCTCTATACTTATATTGCAATCTATATATCAAACTTTTAAATAAATTGGTTTGGCATAAAACATTTTTTTGGAAAAATTAGGGACAAACTCAAAATAACTGAAGTGAGGCGTCACGTGACTCAGCGTAACAGTCTTGGTGCAAACCTGTGAACTGAGTGTGATCCCTGTCTGTCATGTGAGCATGTTTACACCCCAAACACAGTCTTTGGGGGGGGGGTTAACCACAGCACATGCTTTTTAATGCAGAAACAGACAAGATCACCGACAGGGAAGGTCAGAGATTTTCACTTTAAGCTTAGTTAGAATGTGGTGGTACAATTTATGAATCACACACTTCATATTATAAAATCTCAAAGCGCAGCATATGAGCTGGTTGTTGCTGATCACTGTAAAACTGAATTACCTGGACAGTTTGTAGTATAAATCTACACCTGTAGCTATTGTATCTAACTTGTATCTTTAAATCTAACCAATATACTTGACATATAGAGTCACAACCAACTTTTGCTGTGTGCTCTCTGATGTAAATGAAGCTGCCAGCAGCAGTTGTTTCTCTCATTTTCCTCCATTTGTTTTATCCAATTTTTTCCAGAAACAGCTTTTGTTCTTGCTTGTAATTCAGCGGACCAAAAATGTATCAGCATGAACAACAAAGCATGTGAATTATTAAAAGTACCTAAAGTGTTATTCTGGTGCAATTAGTTTACAGTGCGTGTTTGGGAAAGCGAGGGAGATTTACAGTGATTAGTTTGGTGTAATGAGCTGGGGGGGTTATTTTGGAGGATGTCCTGAGACTTTGTGGTTCATCATCTGAAGCCGAGCAGATTATGAGTCACCTTCAGAAATATGTTGTGAGAATAATTCAGTCTGTTAGAAATTTGCACTTTTTTAAAGTAATTGGAGTTAGTAAAAAAACCTTCCGAGCGTTGTCGACGTCACGCTTCATCATGGATGGTGCTACAGGAAGCCCACAAACGGAGCAGAAACTCAGAGTAAAAGGTTTCAGACTTGTCATGAGCTTGTGTCGATTTGTATCCGATTAAAAAGGTGAACCTGTCATGTCTCAGTATAATTACAGTATAGCGTCTGTTCACACGTCTACTCTTGTAATAAGGGGAGAGAAAAAACCCTTCTTAATTGCCTTGTCTTGATGCGTGACACATCACCCCTGCTCTGTCTCTGCTGCAGGCCTGTGTATAATGATAGCCGCCTCCATCTACACTGCCGAGCTTCACGCCAACGACACGAGCGGAGCATACGGACACTCCTACATCCTGGCTTGGCTCTCTTTTGTCTTCACTTTCCTCTTAGCCATCGTCTACCTCGTCCTGCGGAAGAAGAGTGAGTGAGACGGTCCGGCAGGACGGGCACGAGGACGGGGCTCATGTTCCCCCGAAAACCTGGGAGATTATTGACTAGGATTTATCTGAAGAATTGGGAAAATAATGCTGAAATTTATCTGCGGTTAGGAATAATGGGGAAATGCTTGTGAGAGCCATTTGTTTATATTTTAAGCATCAGTTAACTGAAGCAGTGAGGGATGTTTTATTCTTACATGGAGGATCATTCTAACTTTTTCCAACAGTTTCGTAGTTTTGTTTTGTTTTTTCAACCCATTTAGGTTTATTAGAGTATAGCCATGAATTGCCAAGTCAATCATGTTTGTCAGTGCCACATTAGTTTGTAGGAAAAAGGCCCAAAAACTCATCAGTACTATGAAATGATGACACTATTCCCATGTCTATTTTTGAAAAAAAAGGTAATGCTTCCTTCAGACACCAGGAGGAGGAACTCATGATCACTGAAAGGTTCATTTGTTGAATTTGGTCTAAATTGAAGTGAATTATTACCAGTTTTATAGTAGTGATGCATTAAGCTGTTTGTAGAGGAGAAACAGGATCATCTTTTTAAAAAAAATAATTAAAAAGCACAATGATGCCATCGCGAGATGTTTCGATTAATCGTAACCATGACAATCAAGTCCTTAAAGTCCAGTTGGGTGGCAAAAAAAAAATCTTGTGTCTGGGAAGAAACTACAACTTCCTCATCGTAGCACTTGAACAATCAGGACAGACAAGCCTTAATTTACAGTACAAGTAGTTTAATTCATGTATCGTTATTTTACAACTGAAGTATATGTATCCTTTTTAATCTTTGTACATTGTATCCATTATATTTTTCTAGCATTTTGTACTGTGTGTTTACCCGTGTTTGGTTTTATGTCTAGTTGGCTGCTATCCAAAGAAACAGTACATGCGTTTGTACAAGTGAACAAAAAGTGAACCAGGGATGCAGGAGAGTGGCGTTTAATTGCATCATATTACAAGACTATGCAATAGAAGGTTTTGTTTGTAATTACATTGGAATTTAAGCCATGTCATTTATTAATAAAATAAAGTATAAGACAAAATGTTTGTTTTCTGGTTAACAGTCAAATCTACAAACTCCAGTTACTACAAAAAAAAAATAAACATGCAGTACTCCATTTTTGCAACCTTCAGTCAAAGCCACAAACTTTCACATCACAAAACGATCATCTACAATTAAAAGCTCACTGATCTCAAACACAGCATGACTCAATAAAGACAACTCTTCTGTTTTAAACACATTTGGCTATGTGCAAATAACACTGGAAATTTGAAAACAGTCCGTCTTAAGGCCTTACAACAGGCCCAGTCAGAAACAGGAATGTTCCATTATATAAAGTATTGTTCCCAGAGGAAGTGAGTAAAATCTGGAGTGAACTAAATGCCTTGACCAGACGGCGTTATGCGCTCCTGAACCACAAGGTGGAGAAGGTGATTCTGCTCAGCTGTTAAAAAGGGCCTGAAAGTGAAAGAAAACAACACATTGGCCTGAAGTTGAATTACCGGTAATAAAGGAAACCAAGGCCAAATAATCCTGATCGCGGGGTCAGAAATGAACACGAGCGAGCGCTCACCACAGCTCGGTCTGGAGAGACTTCAGGGACTCTGTGTCTTTCTCCTGACACGCCATCTGCAGAACAGATCTGCTGTTATACACCACACTAATAAAAACACCACTGCACATTCAAATGACCTTGCCCTTGTTCATTCTCTCATAACTCATTTAAAAAGAAAGAAGCAGCTTTCCAAGGACAAAATGTTTATTATTTGCATGTTTGTTTGTTTTTTTTAAATGAAGGTTATGTGAAAAGACCAAAATCTAGTAACTGACATCAATGCAAATGTTTCGACCGGTTAAAAAAAAAATGGCTGCCAGAGGAAGACAAAAACTCCAACACATGCTGTGCATCACTGTTATCTGAAGGCCACGAAGACCATCATATTTCCCCTGTATCAGGCAGGAAGGATCAGGAAATCCTGTGAATTGAACAAGTATGTGGATGATGAAACTCACCACGACTGACTGCAGCAGCAGGAAAACGTTCTCGGGCAGGAAGGTCACTGGAAAAGAGGATGAGACTCGTGTTTACAGTGATTTCATCGTAACGCTCAGGTTCCTGTTTCTGCATTCTCTCAGACTTTGGTATTGAAATCGTTAAATATTGAGATGGTTCACCCTGGCTGTGCGGGTCAAAGGACTCCCAGGCGTATCTCTCCAGTGTCTGAGCATGTTCTGGTAGCAACTTCTGAGGTGGAGGCTGCACAGACACGAGGATCAATAACGTGTTACAGCAGCAAAAAGTCCAAAGGTTTGTCCAAAATGTTCACGAGATACTGTAGCAATGTGGGAGAAATAATCAATATCATGTTGCAAGAGTTTCGCTGTGGATGTGGAGGTGTTTTCTTCTTCTCTTCCTTGAGTCGACACTGCTCTGCTTTCTGGCAGTTCAAGGTTTGGACTGTGGATTCCTGTTCAACACTCGAGTATTGGCAGTTGTTTATGTTGCCAGATGTCTCCGGTAAACAGAATACGCTGTTTACAATTGTCGATGAAGTGATGTTCAAGTACACAAATACATAAGTAAAAGTGGTTGGTGTCAAAAGTTTAGAGATAAAACTTTCCACTTGAGTTTCAGAGATGAAGATGTTGTTTTTGGCAGGCTTACCTCGAGCAGCATCAGCAGCAGGACTCGAGATATCTCACATTTAGCCACGATGTCCAGAAAGGCACCTGTTGTTCACAAAACAAGTTAACATTCGTATGAGAGATGAAGACAGTCTGTACTTTGTAAATGCAATTATTAATAGTATAACTAAGAAAGAGCACCTGACAGCACAGCAGACAAGCACTGAGTTATTACCGCACCAGTGATGCAACATTGCCTGACCCAACGGTGCTCAGCGTGACCCAGCTCACCCAGAACTCAACCACAATCAGTAGTCCTCTAACCAGTACCAACGTGCATGTTAAATATCACAAGGATCATACAAGAGTGCAGTCAGAAGCGAGTGTTTACAATCCATGGGTGCTAAATCACTATACCTGTGATCAATTAGACAAATGTTTAGTAAAGTAATTAACAGGACACAAGTCGAGCGTTAATCTACAGTCTCAAGTAAGAGCAACCGTATTCAAACTAAAAGTGAAATCTTGAGGTCAAACACGACTGTTTTAAACTTGAGCCAGGAAAACAATCTTCTCCAAACATTGTTTGGAATCAATGTGGATTCTGTGACCTCGCTGTGCTCCCATGAGATCACTGTGCAGCTAAAGCCCTGATAAAGCCTCACCGACGGGGGTCGTGGTGCCTTGGAGCTGCAGGCCCCTCTCCTGACACGTCAGCTGCATCTCCGTGAACACTGACAACGCGCCGTCGTAGTCGCCTGCAGAAACAGGGCAGGGTTACAATCGCAAGCAGAAAAATAAAGCCGAACACGCCTGATGCAGGCGTCAGCAACAAGGTCGGATGTGATGAATCGGGCGGCACTCACGTGTGAGGATTTTACATGTGGCCATTTCTCCCATCGACAGCAGAGCCTCGATTGGCGTCTGGGTCTGTAACTCTGCAGCCCTCTGATAATGAACGATCGCCTCTCCTGGTCTGTTCATCTCCTGTTGAATAGGAAGGATGAAGGATGGTTGAACTTTTATTCTTTTTTTAAAGATTAGAGTTGTAACCCATCTTTTTAAAAACTTCAAAAAGAAATGTGTTGTTTGTGTCTATTGTTGGAAAAGCTTGGAACCTCTGAACACAAGTTTTACCTTGAGTGCATTGCCGAGCTCCAAACACAGGCTGGCTGCCATCACTGGCTGGTTCATCTCAATGTACACCTGAAATAGCACAGTCATGAAGTTTCCTCAGCATACACTCCAGTGGGTCTTATCTCTGTTAAGTGTCTTTACTTTCATTTGCTATATATGTGCAGACCATCAGACCCCCATCCTTGTATACCTTGATGGCAAAACTGTAGCAGTTGAGTGCAGCCTGAAGGTGCTCGTCAAAGCCTGGTGCCTGCAGGGCTCTGTTCTCCTTCTCAGAGGAGAGGAAGAGACGGGCGGCATCGGTTAACGCCAGGGCCTCTCCGGGGGCATTGAAGAGAGTCTGCTCACACCTGCACACAGGACAGGAAGCTGTGACATGACTGCTGAGACGATGGTGGTACTGCACTCTGAGTAATCGGGACCACCTCAGATCGCCTGAGATGAGTCAGTGCCCCCTGAGCTGTGCCCTGAAGCAAGTGAAGTGATAGAGTAAGAAATCTTTTGACAGTGGAGTTTATCAAAGGCCAAAATGAAAATATATTTCAAAGTCAAACATGCAGGGAGGACAACAAGCATAACGTCCACTCACCGAGCCATGGCCAGGTTGCAGAAAGCAGCATACTGAAGACAGTCCTGCTGCTTCAGCTCTTTGGCCAGCTGACCTGAAACCACATGACAACATGCACACCTCTGTCAAACGTCTGTTTCTCCTTCACATTCAGTGAAAAGATCAGGCAGGTTCCAGGTCAGCTTCCTTTCTTTGGGCCACTGCCACCCGCTCTGAACTACACCATCAAGCTGGTCTCAAAACAGCCCCGTAGACTTTCACCTTTAGCCTCCCTGGGACACCTTAAATCATGTCAAATTGATTATATTCAGGTCAGGCAGCGAAAGAGGAGACGTTATATTATTGAACAGACACTCACCAAACTGCTCGCTCGCTTCTGCAACATTTGGTTTCCGAAGAAAACGTCTGCAACAAAAACAAACAAATCAGTTTCTTTAATCGCGTTGACGACTCGCTGTCAGTTTACTACAGCAGCTCGCTGTCAGTTAAAACAGGAGGCGTGTGATGTAGCGGCGCTGCAGCAGCGACCTGTCGAACGACTCCACAACCTACTGGTCATTGTTTGCAGACACACATCACACACCTGCTACTTCCAACACATTCTGTACATTAGATACCACAGGTCATGCATCCCAACGCCAAATACAGGTGCACATCAATAAGTGACACTAGCAAGCTAATACAAACCGACTAGCTTAGCCTGTTAGCACCAGTTCCTTGCCGCACTTATACGAGTCGAGATACAATGACGCAACGCTGAAGCCAGCAATTAGGTTTCTTTCTATGTGAAGGCGCCGGCACAAAGTCCTTACTTTTTCAGTTTGTTTGAAACAGCTCGATATCTCGCCAAAAAGTCGCCCTCCGCAGCCATGATGATAACACAGAGCGATCGAAACCAGGAAGTGCTGCTGACAACAGCGTCGGCGATTGGCTGGCGTCGGACCAGACGTTACGACTTCGTCGGTTGACGCCATCAAATGCCCAAATAAGGAGATGCGTCAGTAAAGTGGAGGTCTGCTGCTGAGAAGTCAAAGGTTAGAGGGAGGCGAGAGGCACGTTTGTTTAACAGCAGCAGCGTTGATAAAGGTCGTCTGTATATATATGTCGTCATTTACACCTGTTAAACACAGGACCAAGAGATTTATTTACTCTTAAAGAAAAGCATCATACTTTTATTTAAAAAGGGTGACAGGGAATTACAGCTTTTGCAAGTGGAAGACAAAAATGCAGGTTCTGGGAGACATACAAGGAAATACACACAACATACGCTCAGTAAAATCAGCAAAATAAGTTGCTCGTCACCAAACCTTTCCAAATAGTTCACAGAATCTTCCTTAAAAGGCTGTGGAGGAAACTCGTTGCATCATTGACAGCGTCATCTGTTTCACTCTTTCTTCATAAATCTTACATTCATTGGACTAATTTCCTCTGTGATCAGTTTTCACCATTATTGTCTGTTTCAGTACAGCAGTGGGTCCAAACTTCTTTTTTACTGTTGCCACACAGAAAAACCTTATCACGAATCTACCCTTAGATTCAGGCCTACGCCATATTAAATAAAAAACTGTGAACAAAAAATAAAATAATATGCCTCTTAAATGTACAATAAATGACAGAGTTGTTATATTAGATAAGAATAAATTAACAGGTGTATTTTTTAAAGTGCTGAGTACGTACATGACACTGTCGCTTGTAAACCAGCTTTTTTTTTGTTATTTCATACTATGTCAACTTGTTTTGAATGCAAGACTTTGAAGGAAAACACGTAAAGAAATAATTTGATCCCTAACTTGTGTATGAAATAAAATAGTCAAAGCAACAAGAGCTCATCGTTACAGCTGTTAATAATTATTGAAAGTGAACATAAAATGTGGCCAAAGGATTTAATCGATGGATCAGAAGTTCTCATAAACACACTCCAATACACCTTCATCCGGCTGCTCCTTGGTTTGCTGCACCTGCGGAGTCAGATAAAGGAGACTGATTACTTGGTCCAGTGTTTTGCCAAAAAAACACCAGACAGAGCTGCAGTGGAAGCTTGAGCAGACCTTTTTATGGAGGTCCTTTTTCTTGGGTTTGGCTTTCTTTTGGTCCGTCTGTTTTTTGGCCGCTGAGTGGTCCAGAACATCATAAATGGACCTGGGCCGAGTCTCCAGGCTCTGAAAGAATCCGTCAGGTCAGCGTCCAAGAAACGTTGAAAACAAAGGCGTGACAGCAGGTATGAAGGAGGGTGACAATTTGTGTGGTTGAAGTCGATCTAAATGAGGACTGATTCTGTAAATGAGAATCAGTCCTCACAGCAATGAACAAAAAAGGTACTCACAGCATAAAAAGACGACGACTGAGCTGTCGCCACATCCACTTTGTGTTCCTCCCACTGGTTCGCCTCCTTTTCTTCTTGCTTCTGCTTTTGTTCTCTGCTTGTGTGGTTACACTTGGTGGCGTTAGAAAAATACAGCATTTGTTAATCCAACACGGTTTCGGTGACATCAGGACAAAACAGCACTTGAACAATGCAACATGGTTCCCTCAATGATTGCAGGTCAAGAGAGAAGTGAATCTTACCCAATGTACTCTGAAGACATACACCGAGCCGACCACACTGAAGACCAGCAGCACACCAGTGAAGACGGCCACTATGATGAACTCTGTGTAATCAAATATTGTCTCCTCACTGTAGCCCCGAGCTGGAAAACACAAACTGTGTATCGTCAGTCAGGGTTGAGGTACATCAAACACACAAAAAATAGTTATAACATTTTCATCAGTGATTTTTTTCCATCTATTAAGTATCTACTACATCCATTTTTATACTTTCATTTTCTTCATGGGATCTGCAACAGTAAAAGGCCCTAAACAATTAAAAGCCTCATTGAAAGGTTACTGCATTCATAAATATGCTTTGTGTTCACATTTGTTTCTATGTTTGGTTTCTGTTGCACGTTTTACTCACATCTCACTTGAAGGAACCAGTATGCTTTTGAGGTTTTATACTGACAGTGATATTCTCCTGAAACACTCAGGTTCTTCAGCTCCAGGCGCAGCGTGTCACTTTCTGGTTTGTCTGCTGTGGCAGCGATGTCGCAGCTGTAGATCTTTTTGTTGTAAGGATTGAAGCAAGTCAGGACGTCTTTGGTTTGGTTCACTGGTTTCCACAATGCAGCTGGGATGGTGAGATCTTCACCTGTGAAGGCCACAAACACTCTGCTCTCCAGGTGTAACTCTGCAATGGCCACTGTTTGAAAGGATGAGGTGGTCAGTCAATCAATCAATCATCAGTTCATCTATTACACAATCCTAATCATCGATTGAGTCTTTAAACCATTTAAGAACACCTGATAAAGTATTGTAGTTGAAAGTTTTACTCTTTATAATTCCCTGACTACAATACGGAGCATTTATCACATGAAAGAAGGTTTCACAATTACAAACAACACCTCGAGTCTCCTAAATGATTTACTGTGCCTCAGTTTCAGGTCTCAAAGCAGCAGTGATACCAGTCAGTATCATTTTATTAGATGTTATAACTGGAATTTAGTCATTTGAATACCTCACAAATACATATTACTACTACTACAACTACTCTTGGCATACTGACGCTTCAAAAGTACTTAAACCTAAGCAAAACAAGAAGTAAAATGAGGCCAAATTAAACATGTATTTCTCTTCAAGTTTAAACAAATCAAAGAATGATGTCAACAGTCTTTCAAAGCCTCTTACATTTGTTGGTAAATGATTGACCGGCTGTACATTCTCGTATCACTAAAGTCAGTTTGGTTGGCTTACCTTGTGCGCTGATCCCTGTACACATTAGCGAAGCCAGTGTGAGGAGAATCAGAGTCAACATGAAGCCGAGGTGCCAAAATTGCTGAGGTTTCATGTTGTGGTTTAGTCTAATTTGTCTGTGGCTTGATAAGTCCTCTTCAAAGAGGCTTTTCCGTGCGTCTCTTCAGTATTTCTTACTTGGTCATGGTGAATATATCTCCAGCAGTGTTTTCCTGTTTCTGAATAAAACCACTTCCTCAAAATTTTCACAATGTTTTCAGGGCAACGGTGGCTCCAAGAAAGAAAAGAACATTATAGAAAGAGCTTTTACTGCCTTGTTTGGGACCTGACAGGGAACGTGGCAGCTCGAACCTCACCAGACAAGCACGCGAATATATCCATCTACATCCAGGAGCAAAGCGTGGGGGTCAAAAAGGAAGATTTCTGGTTGGTGTGCAGAGTTACGTCAGCTTCTTTATGTGAAGCAAAGTGCAGTGATGGTTTTTCTCCACAGTGAGACAGTGTTGGAGAGAAAAAAAGACATGTGAGCTATGAGTGCACAACTCGTCATGTGCATCCAAAAGACAGAAGAGAGAAACGAGCGGAGGAAGGAAAAGTGTGGCTGTGGCTGTGGCTGTGTGTGTGTGTGTGTGTGTGTGTGTGTGTGTGTGTGTGTGTGTGTGTGTGTGTGTGTGTGTGTGTGTGTG
>JAUESF010000074.1:5160768-5183027 GCA_032274765.1 Malacoctenus tetranemus | reverse complement strand
ACTCAGACTGAACCTGAACAACAACCTTGACATCAAGTGCATCACTATAAATAAATAAATATTAAACATTACTTTCTGAAAACGACAGCAGTTCGACAACACGTCACACTTACTTCCTACTCTTTCAGCCAGTTGCTGAGACAAACCATGCGGTCGACGTTTTCTGACAGCAAGGCCGACCGCTCCCTGTGAACAATGTTACCTGCAGCCGAGAAAAGTCTCTCACAGGGAACCGTGGACGCAGGAGTGGAGAGATATTTGCGGGCAAGTAGGGCAAGTTTTTCATGGGCTCCTGAATGAGTGGACCACCACTGCAGGGGGCAGTCCTCCATCTGAATCCGGGGCTCCGCTCTGTACCTGTGGAGGTCCCTCTCCAGCTGCATGTCATCGTCGGATTCGGAATCTGACTCCATCTTTATCATGACTTTTTTCCTGGGGGGTGCAGCTCCAGACGTCTGCGGGGCATGTCTGCCTCTGGGCGACTGTTTGTCCAGGATTCCTCCCAGCGTTGTCCACACCTCCTCCCTTTCGCTCTTGGGGATGCATTTCAGGTCCTTAAACCGCGGATCCAGCGCGGTCGCCAGCTTCAGCCATGTGTTGTTGGCATTCGCTTGGCGGGAGGTGAGGTTGTCCTTGAAAGTGGTCTTGAATTTCACCACATACGTGGGGTCTTCCTCGCTGACTTCCATAACGTGACGCAAGTGGCAGAGGGCGGGCAGCACCACCGAGCAGGAGGTGTGGGCTTCTCCACCCAAAAGCTCAGTCACATCCCTGAAGTGGAATACCCACAGAGACCATTTAGTGAGCTCCATCTGCGTAACTGCAATACAATTACTACTATATTGCCCTCACTTCAAATTCTATCAGTTTTCAAATACCAAAAATTGTTGCAAAAGTAAAATTTACATGTAGATTGTTTTTGTTTACCTGCAGGGTTCAAGTAGAGTTTCCAGTCTCCGCAGTTCCTCCCATTCTGACAGTGACAGCATGATCCGTTCATTGTCTCGTGGGTCGACTGTCGCTGTCAATACTGGCTGATTGCGGTTCAGACCTTTCACCATTTCCAGGGTGGAGTTCCAGCGCGTGGGGGCGTCCTGGATCAGGGGCACCTGCTCCAGGCCGCTGCTCCACTGCTGCACCTCCAGCTTCATGGCGTCGGACGGACTGTGCTTGAAGTGGTCCACCAGCTTCCGCGCCTTGGCCAGCACGTTGTCCAGCCCGCTGTCTGCGAGGCTCACGGCAATGCTTCGCTGCAGGATGTGAGCGACACAAGGGATCTGCTCGAACGGCAACAGCTTCTCCGTAGACGCCATATTGCGCGCACAATCCATCCCGACAGTTGTGATTTTACCCTCGACCGCCCAGCTGCGAGCGACAGAGAGAAACTGTCCGCGCACATCTGCAAAGTGGCGCTCCTCTGTTCTCAGTACAGTCAGTGCAAAAGATTTCAGCTCCCAGGTCTGGCTGATGACATGAGCAGTGACACCCAGGAAACTTTCGTTGCTTGCGTTGGTCCAGTGGTCCCCGGTCAAGGCGACGTACTCAGCCCGGGACAGGGTTTCTTCCTTGTCCTTCCGCGCGGCTTCATACAGCTCGTGGATTTTGGACATGATGGTGGACCTCGGAGGGGGCGTGTAGGTCGGGTCGAGCGTCGCGAATTTCAGGACCTCCTCGAAGCCCTTGTCCTCAACAATCGCGATCGGTCTGCAGTCCATGGCGATCCATCTGGCGATTATGTCGGCCAGCTTATCGGAGACGGGCTTGCTGAACACACGGCGCTCAGCGAGGGCGGTCCGACGGATGCGAGCGCTGCTGGTTGCTGCGCTGCAGGCCGAGGCATCAGCGAAGGCATGCTTGGCATTGAGATGGTACTTCAAACTCGAGTAGCTCCGGTGAAACGAAAACGCCTTTTTACAGTACGTGCAAATCACGACTTGTCGGTCGAAGGTCCCGTCGATGTTCTTCTTGAAGTAAAACTTTCCGTCCAGCACGCTGGGCAGCGCCTCCGCATCTTTTGTCTCTTCCTCGATGTGCTCCGTCCACTCAATGCTGCGGCCGTACAGCGGCACCTCCACCATCTCCTCCTTCACGGACATGTCCGGAGCTCTGCCTTCCTCCTCCGGGGGCTCGGGCCACTCGACGACGCGGCTGTGAAACTGTTCTCCGACTTCTTCCTTCACTGACATCTCTGTGTCTTTTGTTTCTGCCCCCTCCCGTCGGCTCCAGCCCCTCCGCACCGAGGATGTGCAGCTGCTGAGCTCCACATTCTTCTTTTACTGTTCTGAGACCGTGGAACTCTATCAACTCCATCATTACCCCACAGCGACAACCAGTGGACAGATTGGGAACTGTACTATTCAGATACACGAGTATGCGGTTTTAACTGCGACAAATACTATTACCGTGAAGTAACGTGTTCATCTTGACAGCCCGAGAATAAATAAAGATATATTTTTCATTTATTGCATCCATAGATGCGAGGTATTTTCTTAATATTTACTGACTGGTGTTTATATTAAAAATGAGAATATATTCAAACACAAAAACATTTGTTAATTGTCTTTTGCTGGTGTGACATTTACATTTCCTCTCTGGTAGTCAATAAAATATTGCATTGATACTTTATCATAAGCCAAGTTGACTGGCAACATTATGATTATAAAGTTAGATTCATTATTTATGAATTCCAAGAAAATGTCAGTAAAGCATGAAAGCTCAAACTCATTAAACACCAAAAGCTGTGAGAAAACAAGTCTTTTTTCAACAACTCAAGTTGAAGAGTTTTGACACACACCCGAGCAGAAAGTTTCTCTCATGAGGTGTGCAAAAGTTATTGTGTGGTGCTGTTTTAGGCTGGTGCAGATTGGTGAATCTTTTTGAGGCGTGTCAGGCTGAGGGTGAAATTCACCCGAGTGTCTCAAGAGGAATGAGATGTCCTCACCAAAACAGACTTTGTTCCTTTGCATGTCACCTCAAGAAAAATGACAACTTTGAGTTATTTTATATGTATGTATGTATGTATGTATGTATGTATGTATGTATGTATGTATGTATGTATGTATGTATGTATGTATGAATGAATGTATGCATGTATGCATGCATGTATGCATGTATGCATGTATGTATGTATGTATGCATGTATTATATGTATGTATGCATGTATGTATGTAAATATGTATGCGACATCCTTTGCTGCTGCTTCGGTCCACTCACCTGTCTTTGATGTCAGAGATATTCCTTGTGGAGGTCCTGGAGCAGTAGAACCAGTGGCTGCAGGCCCAGAGGCTGCTGGTGAAGAGGCTGCAGACATGGCTCCAACCACTGCGACGGACTGAGCCGGAGTTCTGGCTGTGGTCACAGAGACCCCAGCATTTGGTGTAGTTATTCCCCCAGTGCCGCCTTGATACACAGCACGGGTGAGAGAGATCTGGGTGGAGGGCATCTGGCCAGTGGAGGCTTGCAGGGCCGGAACAGTGACAGCAGCAGGGGCGGAGGCCGACACTGTGGTCGTTGCGGGAGCAGACTTAAGTATAAAAGTGGTGGTGGTCGCAGTGGTTTTGGCCTTGTTGAGCGAACTGGCGGCGGACAGAGAAGACACAGGAATGTTGACCAGTGTTCCTGCCTGACCGTTGACAGATAGCGGCAGCTGGATGAGGAGTGGCTGGCCCGCAGCAACCATGCCACCTCCGGAGGCCGTCTTTAGCAAAAGGGTGCCGGTTGGACTCTGAGTGGTGATTCCAGTGGCCAAAGTGGAGGCTGCATTGGGAGTGGAGGTGATGAGCTGCAGGATGGGGGTCTGTGTGACCACAGCAGAGGAGGTGGGAGTTGGAGCTGCGACAGTGGCTGCCAGTGCTGGTGATGCCGAGACTGCAGGGGGACAGAGGAGAACAACTGATTATAGAACTGCCCAAGTCGGGGGTCACCAACACACTGAAACAATCTCGCCACTTTCACCCACTCCTGAAGGTACATTGCAATTAAATAAAAAGTATGAAATGGGGAAGATGGTCATGGAGGGAAAATAAACAGTTTGAGGTGAAAATGGTCAACATGCATATTTGAGCAAACACTCTTTGATACACGTACACATTCACTGATCGCACTGCTGGTTGTCGTTTTTTTGACTTGCAGACTTTTGATGAGTGATGAGCAGAAAAATGAATGAATCGTTTTTAATGAAACACTGACAACATGGCCGTTTATGTAGCTTTAATTACACAGGTAGACTATCACATACAGTGACAGTGATGTCAATACATGCGAAGGTAGGCAGTTTGGTTTGTGGTGTTGAAGGCACATGTGCAGGCCCCGAAGGGGGTCAAGGGCCCCCACCCATAGGTAAACTCTTTGGAAGTCACATGCTTTGTAGTGCATCTTTGTGCATTTTCAGATGACACAAAGTAGAACAAGTATGTATAACAAGGCAAATGCTTGTGTATTTCCACTGAGGTATTTCAGTCATGATAAAAAAAAATCTTGATATTTTGCAGCATCCAAAACAATTAATCCATATGAATATGTCAGAAGTCACACCAGAGGTACTACGTTTGGTCTTAGCAGCTGTTATTCTAAATTATAAAATACCCGGGTCACCATAAATTCCTTTTTTTTTTCAAATCACTTGAAAACAAATAATGCTGTACTACAACTATTCCTTCTAATTACATTGATTATATGATAGCAGTGTTAGTATTGCATTGGTACATATACAGTAAAGGGCATAGGCTTTAATGCTCAGTAGTCAATACACCATGAGTCACAGTCATGGTCAGTAACATTCTGGTTGCTTTTCATTCTCGTTTATCTCCAGCGACTCCAAGAGCTCAGAACATAGGAGCATCTGTGATGCTGGCTGCAGGTCCAGTGGCTTTACACTGTTTGGATGGTGCCATCCATTTTTTTTCCCCTGGTACTTTTCAGTGTGTACATCCAAATCATTGACAGAGTGAGACGCTGGATCCCCAGCGAAACTTGCAGGCTGCTTGTCGTGTGGCAGCCAACTTCCTTGGTTTTGTCCTCCTTTTGGTGCTTCTCAAGAGGAAGTCACCAAGGGGTGATGAGGCAGGGTGGCATTCTGTGTGCAAAGGTACGCCGTGGCGGCGAGTATCAAAAATGCGACAGGCACTGGGAGATTTTAGAGTACATGAGACAACAGATCAATATTTCTCTACAACAGCGAAGAAAAGCACACACAGGATTGAAAGCTCACTGGGAGAATCCTGAGTTCCTGAGCTTGTTAGCGCTCATAGCAGACAAGGACATCAACAAAAGTCCAGTTTTTACGTCATGTTTGAAGCCACCCGGCTGAGTGACTTGTCACTCTGAATTCTGCCACCTGTTCTGTTTTGAGAGGCAGCTTTCTGTGTGAAACCAACAAACAGTGTCACCTGAGTTGGCCTGTGTGATTTGTCCTTTTTGCCTGATGGTACCAATTTCACATGGCGCTGTAACGCCGTCGCACACATTTTCTGTGTGAAAGGGGCTAAAGAGACCCGCTGCAGCAATTCAGTCTGATAAGCAGACTCGTGCATGCGAGACTTCAGGTGAGACTCCACTGCATCGGATCGAAATCGAACTCCTGGTTCGGCTACAAATTTCTCCGACTTGCTCTGCGTACTCTGACAGTGGTGCTTTTTGCATAAAAGACAGAACATTCCTTTCCCTTCCACATAGCATAGCCACAGGTTCCTCTCTGTGATCCAATCATGGTAGAACTTGTTCTTGCCATTCCGTTTTATTTCAGTTTGGGACAAAGAGCAGCCTTTCTTTGGGCACAGGTAGTAGTTATGAATGTTGCCTGTCTCTTCTGGGAACAGCTCCTGCAAAAGCGTCGCTGCTTCACTCGCCGTAAAGAGGTCTTGAACCTGCTCGCTGGGCCAAGGACTTCTCCTGGATCTACGTTGACTCTTGCTATGAACAGGGCCATCAGACTTGGGGTCAATGGGTCCACTTCGTTGACTGTTCTTTAAAGGAGGGCGATTCTTGCCATCACGGTCAGACTGAGCGCCAGTAGGTCGACTTCTGTGAGTGTCAGCATGGTCGGGTGTATTCCTCTCATCACTCCTATCAACTGAAGCGTCCATTATGGATACCTCATGACCTTCACTAGTGTCGACTGTAACATGCAAGAGGGAAAGAAAGGATTGGGCTTCTTTATTACGATCTGGATAAACAGTAAATCAATCAATCCTTTTTTAATGTCTGTGCTATGTTCCTACCAAGTTTGCATGTTAAATGAATTCTTCAAATGCAACCCACAGAAAATATGGGACGTCGTTTCAAGTAATGCATGTATGGCTGGATCAGATTTCCAGTTTATACACCAAAAGGGGAAATCATTTGGAACATACACATTTCCTTGAGGCATATAAACTTTACATCAAAATGACTCTGACAGAAATAACATTGGTTCATGTACCAGCGCAGCTGACAAGCAAATTGTCCTTTTGTTTCACAAGTTAAATTGCTGCTCTGGCCTTTTCTAAAGAAACATCAAGCACCAGAACCAAGAACATGAAATTTAAAAGCAAAAAGCACTGAGGGTAAAAAAAAAAAAAAAAAAAGAAAGAAAAATTGTGACAGAACTTTGGCACGTTTTTCAATGACAACATGGCAAATGGGGGGGGGAAATGTAGCTCATTCATCACTGCTGAAAAATCCACGTTTCACCACCAATCAACACTGATTACACAAGGAAAAAAAACAGCTTTTCAAGCAGAGACAAAAGGGAAAAACACACCACCAATGCCAGAAAGGCTATGTGACCAATGATTATTTGACCATCGACCATACAATTACACCAAAACCAGATCCAAACACTGAATGTCGTCAGCCTGCAACTCAATATACTTTCTCTGGAAAATAAAACTTTGCAGCATTCATTTTTTATTTCAAGTGAATTAAATGAATGGTGACCAAAATATCGTCCATAGAGCATGATCGCCAATGGACGAGACGCAAAACATTATTAACTAAGAAAATAGGTGTGCAGCATAAAAGCCCCGTCCACACTGTTTGATGTGACCACTGTGATCATCTTCTTTTGCCATAAAGAACCCAAATATCAATCATTGGTGTCTGATGCTACTGTTGCCTGTAGGCAAAAACAGGAAACCCCGGCTATTGATGACAGTTACAGGAATTGGCTGCTGGCGTATGTTCCATGAAAATCTGAGAGGCTCAGCCCTGAATCGCTGACCTTCTCACTGAGGCAACACATTACGGTCCAAGGTTTTCGGCAACTGACTGCCCAGCAAACCTTCACAGGGTGGCCGCAATGATCGGAAGCAGACGAAAAAATACAAGTGTATCTACAACAATGCCAGAAAGCCTTCAATTGGCAAGGAAAAGGCAACGATCTCACACACACACACACACACACAATCAGGAACAAAGCAGCCAGCGACTTAAGCCAAGCAGGCGGATTATTTTCCTGGTTGCCGGCATGTACTGACACCACTGAGCGAGGCAGAATAGATGCAAATACAAGCTGATGTATTGTTTCATTCATTGCATCTATAAAACAATTGAAAAATAAAAATGAAATGCTTTTTGATGAAAACCTCTAAAGACACATTCACAACTCCCAGTGCTTCTCAAGGTGTGTGGCCTTTCCAGTGCTGGGGAGTGAGGAAATGACAGTTGGGGCATGACACACTGGAGAAAATATTCAATGAAGTCACACTATTGGGGCAATCAGGCCAGGTGGGGCCTGAAAATGTCCCCAATGTTCAAAGTTGGGGATGACCACTTTACCAAAGTATCCTGAGAGCTTCAGAATCAGATCATTGTTAATGGTTTTTGCATTTGGGGGGTTTAGGAACACAACACAAAATCCAGTGCCACATGTGGTAAAACATGTTATCATCACACACGCAAGATAGGGCTGACAGCTTCAGTCGGGCTCTGATGGTTTCCCTTTCAAGCTGCCAGAGCCATCCCGCTATTGCCCTCTCCCAAAACACAAGGAAAATGCAAACTTGATGGAAACAAGGAAAAACCTGGACTTGGCTTTGGTCATTGTGGTGCCAATGGTCACAGTGATAACATACACTCATATACCATCCAACAAACAAACAAAAGAAAGGAAAATGTCACCACTCACCAACTGTTGTGCACGACGAAACAGAAGAAACAGTAGCGGGAGTCTGCTTTAACTCAACGGAAGTCCGGACTGGCCTGTTCAGAAAGATTGTGTATGCTTTGAGTCCTTTACCGCTAGGACAGGCTATTACAAAATGACAAGCGCAGCTGGTAAAATTCTAACCTTTATTCAACTTCATTCAGATATTGTAAAAGACATCGCAGATGTTTTTCAAGTCATATTAAAAGTGCATGTTGAGGTTTCAATAAGAGCATTCATCGGTACAGATGGGGATTCACTGCTTTCAAGCAAAGTCCACATTATAGAGTCAAAGTTGCTAAAATTTAAAGTAATCGCGACCACATTGACTATCATTAACACTGATGATGGATATGAGCAATCCGAGGTTGAAGTCGACAGACGAGTTGACATTTTCTGTTTTGAATAATGACATTTGTCCCAGTTTGCTTTCATTTGTCAATTGACAGTGAAACATCATACTCTCGAAAAAATTCTGGTTTTCTCTTCACTCTTAGTAATTCATTGATTACATCGCGAATATCTCTCCACAGGTCACAAGATAGGCTAGGGAATCGACGTTCAATGTACATCTTCATTGTCCTCCGCAAGTTTCTGGGCAGCGCCTCCTTGCCTGATAATCCCATATAATTGACCTTTGCAACCCAGTCACAATAAATATCGTAAGGAACCAAGTAACGAAATATGTACGATGCATAGCGGTCAGGCCTGGGGCTTCCTGAGGTTCTCTGGCAGTTGAGGTACAGCACACTCTCCAACTGAGTGGAAATTGTGCGCAGCTGAATGTCTGCTCTGCATCTTCCTTCACTGTAATCAGCCAGCTTTCTTGCCAGACTAATGTGGCGGGCCATATCTGTTTTGAGTTCCTCCATTTCCTCTTCCTTCTTCCCCTTCTTGACAGACTGTGGAGAAGTCCTACCAACAGAGGGCACCACTCTCTCACTGGGCACCTCAGGCTTTGGCCCCACTGTTGGACGACGAAGTACGCTGTTGGGAGGAGAGGTGCAGTTTTAACTACACTCTGCACTGCCTGGAGAAACGCTCAGGCTTCAAATTGTAGAACGTCACAAGACTCGGGACCTGGACCGATGCTGGATTACTTTGCAGGTGCGAAGCTCAGGCTGAGGCGAGAGTTGGCTTATTCGAACAAGTCTTAAGAGATACTTTGGCAGCATAATTCGGTTTCAAAGAGAAGATTCAGACAGAGCGAACAAGGTGCATATACCGTACATCTCATTCCAAAAGAGTGTAGATTTGGAGGATGTAAAGACTCTTTATTCTGTCTTACTGTCTTGCATTGAGTTTCAAGTGATAAGCAACCTGGGACAATGTCAACTATACGTGCATTGAACAGCTCCATGAGAAGTTACTGGCTTCAGTCCGGTATTGTCACGTTCATACAAAAGCCAAATTATTTTCACACACAAAAAAAAGTAATCACTGTGCACAGACTTCAGTGAGTTTGATAGAAACTGATAGAAATCCATTTTAGAAACTTGAAGAACCCCAGCACTACTCTTTTAATCAGAAACAAGATACAATATGGCTGACAGCCATCTAAATTACCACTGACTGCAAGTATGGACATACATACATAGATACATACCGCTGAACTTGAGGGTTGTTTACAGCAGCAGCAGCAGTCTTGGCAGCAGCGGTGGCGGCAGCAGCAGCAGCGAGCGCCTGCAGAGATCCAACAGTAAGCTATCAGTGCATATTAAGACAGTGGCTCTATCGCACAAGGTGCAGAGGTTTTATACAAAAACAAAAAACATAAATAAATCTTACGTCGTGTTTTCTTTTGTTCTCGGACGCCTGATTGGCTTCTCCAAACTTTTTTGCTAGTCGGGCTATCTTGGCCTACAGAAAACAGATTTGCCATGAGCTTGAGTCCTTGTCAAATGTGGTAAAAGTCACCTCAATGTTTAATGCATTTTCCATGTGAAAAATATACTGCACAATACAAAATGAGAGCATACGTACTTGAAGCGTGTTAATGGCGGTTTGGTGTTTCGTGGCACAATCAATTTTGTCTACTCTGTCTTTCAGCTCCTGGAAATGTTTGTCAAAAATGGTGATCTCCATGGCCCTCAGTCGCTCTTCCACCAGCTGTTGCACAATCTGCCCAAGAACAACAGCCAAAGTGAAAAAATGTTGTGAGTGAACCTTTTAGATGCAAGTCTGTTAAACTGGTTCAGAATCCAAGCTAATTGTGATTAAAAAAGAAAAAGTAAGAAGATACTTGAAAACAAACCTTTTCAAGTTTGCATCGACTGCTCGCTTTTGCGGTAATTTTAACTTCCAGTTGGGCCTCCAGCTCTTCTCGCTCCATCTTCATCCTCTTCCCCTCCTTTTTCACAGTTGATCCACCTTTTTCATGACCTTCTGATAACGTACGCTTCAGTGCTGATGTTGAACACTTCTCCTCCTTGACTGTTTGGGAAACAAAAAACAAAAATCACCCATTACCATGTGTGTTGCATTTACTTCCATCCTCTTAATTATCTGCATTTAATCTCAGTCCGAGTAGGCAGTTAGCACCAATTTTGTTTAATGAATTCATCCGTCACATTTGTTCGCAAAAAATACTTGCAGTTCTTTACTGAAAGTGATTTTTTGGGATAAATTTCTTTTAAGGTTCTGTGAATTGATGGACATGTGGTGTGCTTTTGTCCATAACTCACATGATCACTGTTGCTTTGAAAATATAATACAAATTTTTTTGGTAGTGATCTGACTCGATAACCACGATGACATACCCGTGTTAGACGGTGGAGTGGATGACGGTCGAGACTGCTTTGTCGACTGCCCTAATTCAGTTTTTACTTTTATGGACACTGAGTCCGTCTCCATCTTCGCCCCATTTGTTGATTCACTCTTGACATCTCCCTTGTCACTGTCTACTTTTTTCACATCTTCATCTTTAATGTCTACTGGTTGCTCCTGATCGGTGCTAGAAGACGAAGCTGGGTGAGATGAGGAAAAGCCAGATGAGGAAGGAAATTCAGATGTGGTAAGTTTAGGAGAAGAAGGCTTGTCTTCTTTTTTGTTGGTTGTGGAGGATTCAAGGTCTGTGGTCTTTATAGTGTCACTGTCTGTGTCCATTGGTTCTGTATGATCTGATACTGCAGGTGGCACAGGTGAGCATGAAGCAGAACCTTTTGTGGAATCCTTTTCCCTGTCGGCAGCTTGGTCAGTTGATGTGGCTGCTTTGCCCTGAAACAAAAACAGAAGCATGAAATCGCCAATCCTTTCTTGCACTCCCAACTAAATATATATATGACAATGTCCCCAATTGTTCTACCTATTTACCTTCTGTTTGTCCGCAGAGACTGCTTCAATGTCTTTTTCCTGCTGTTCTTTACATTCAGCTGATACTGGTGTTTTGGACTTGTCTGATGAGGAAGGGAAACATTCATTCTTCTCCTCAACATCTCCTTTTTTCAGTTCAAAGTTCAGGGTGTCACATGGTGACACAGGACATGTACTTTCGTCCTGTGCTTTTGGGCTATGTGAAGAGGTTGGAGAAGGTGACAGGTTTAAGGACAGGAATGGGGCAGGAGAGTTCAGGGACATTGGAGAGGTCGAACATGGAGTGCCAGGCGACTGGGAGTCCGAGATGTTGTTCTGGTCTTTATCGGCAAGTTTTTGTCCATCCTCTTTATGCGTACCGTTCACTACTGGAGGCGGAGATGGGTTAGACAAACCCGGGGCTGCTGTCAACAAAGTGCTGTGAAGGCTTTCCAGCTGCTGCCGATCACTGATTTTCATGGTTTTCCTTGCACGGAAAATTTTTTTCTTCTCCTCTGTGACGAGAACTTCCATTGCACTCTGTGGAGTGACACGAGAAATTAGAAGCAATCAGAAGATATGATGGAAGACAGAAGGATCGAGTACTGCTGTTAGTAGGCAGCACAGTTTCTTTCGCTGGTGTCTTTTCTAATCTTTACGTAGTGGAAAGTGAACTAATAGCTGCACATTCATTGAGAAAACACTAGAGGTCACTGTGGAGCTCTCTGACCTGCTTGTTTGTTCTTTTCTAGAAGGTTCTCCTTTCACAGCTGTGTGCATAGAAAACTGTCCGGTTCTCTAATCCGACTGTTACTTTACCACAAGTCTGACTCCAAATCTGACCCAGAGCAGAAATTGAATACATCTTGCTGTATCCATCCCACAGTGACAGCAGTGAAGCAGCAGATCACAGATCCATTTTTCTGTTAATCTGAAAATATTTAACAGCTCTGGCCCAAAAAAAATCCAGTTTGCCCTAATTTTGTGATTAGCATACGGATTTGATGTTTACCGGAGCTACAATTCAAAGAACAGAAATGACATTGAGTTACCACAGCAGCAACTCAACCTTCCTCCCATCCCCCCCACCCTCTCATTGGTTCTCTCCCCAGCAAATCGGAGTGGAGGACTAGAGGCTGGGCTGGCAGCATTCAAGAGGTTATGCAAAACGTGAAGGACTTGTAACAGATGTTAATTGTATAAAAAATGTGGTGTTGAGGCTAGTTGTGAAGTTCTCTATGTAATCTATAAATGTATACCTCGACACATCTATAACATCTTAAGGTTGTTTTCTCAGGGGTGTTGAAATAAGTTAGAAATGCACCAAGCTGCTGTGTCATGTCGCAGTGAATGCAGCAAAAAAAAAAAAAAAAACTCTTGAACTTCTCACATTTAGAATCAAGTACTATATATCCCAATTGTAACTCACCTTCAAGCCACAAGGCTGAATTTACCACAGGGTTCGTCGACAACCTGGGGACAAAAAAAAGCAGTTTGTGAACTCATTGTCACTTCAAAATAAAAAAAATGCAAATGACCTCAAGTTCACATTTTCATTTCCAAAGCTGTAACTGACCATATTGCCAAATGAGCTATTTATTTAAAAATTGCACACATGTTGAATAGAGTACGCCCTATGTACTCACAACAGAGATATCCGATTTCATTCAAACTCATTGGTAGACGCTAGGAGAATGCGATCATTTCGCTGAGAAATGTCAATGTTAGAAAAGAAAACAAGGCCCGTTTTTAGATGTTATGTGGTGAATGCAATAAGCTTTCTCTGCTTCAATCTGTGAAGTTGCCACATTATGGCCCATGAAACAGGTCTCAGTCTCCTGCAACATTTGGGTTCGCTGTGTGCATTTTGAAATTTTGCATGCTCCCACATGTATGCAGAGTTCCACAAGGCCGATTTGGTCCGAGGGTATATTTCACACTGAGAGGCCAAACGGCATACTGAGATGCTGGCGCACACGTCACATTCCTTTTCCCACACCAGAAAGCACACTTCCTCAAATATCCTTCTTGAAAAAAATATGCTAATTGGATGCATAAGCTTATTTGCCAACATAATTTACCTGCAGATGAATGATTAGAAAGGTCACCAGACACACAAGACAAAGATATAGATTGGTGCTTTCTGTAACCATCTCAAGTGGTACAGTTCACATTCCAATGTTTTCGCACGCTGCACAGATCATACAGCTCTCCCCTCCCCCGTACAGCATTATTCGCTGTGCTTAGTTGTTGTGTACAAACCCAAAATGGCCGCCAGCTCTGCTGGTTGCTGCCAGACAGGGATCTCAATCGCTAGCTGAAAAGAATTCTCCTTCAGATGGATCCAGTTACAGGACCACTTGGCCAAATAACAATTGACTGTTGGGCCTGAAGTTATAGCACGATGGCAAGGTAAAGGAAATATAGAGGAAACCAGGAAACAGTTCTTAGTTCAAATTAAAAAACAGTATTAACAACTGTGATGCTTGCTTGATCTCATGGCTGACGACAACCTTGTGTGTGTCAAGTGCTGTCAGAGAACTCTCCAAAAATCATAAAATGAAAAGTCAAAAGAACAACGGCTAATCTTCCTCATTGAAGGAGTAAAGTCGAACATACATGCATGTGCAATCTTTTTATAAAGTTTATAAAGTCAAGAAAAATACTCTGAACTATGTTTGAAAAAGCCATCCTCCAGGCAAAACACATATGACAAAAAGTAATCTCATCTGGTGCTGCTAATCAGTGAGCTTGTACAGGTTTAAAGCATTCTCTCTGCATCTGAAATGAATATTTTCTTTTAAACCATCATACAAAGCTAAACAATGTGCTATCCTTGCAACAGTTGCAAGGCTATTTTTTTGCAATGACTTAAATGATAGAATTGCAGAACATGCTTTAATAACTTAGGAAAAAACATACTTTAGCATGATGTGTGGAACTGAGGCCCTCCATGTAATTGTCGATTGTTGGAGCAGGGAATGGCTGAGAGGCCAGCAGCACAACATAAAAGACAGGAGGAGGGGCTCAGTTTAGACTGGTCCACCTTGTTTTCTCAGAGGTATGCTCTGTGGTTGATGTGTTGCACACTGTTGATTTCTGAACATCCTTTTTTATGAAAGAAAAGCTAAAAAGTCTTCTGGCAACAGTGTGCTGTGTTCTTCACAAGATATGCCACAATTGTGTTCTCTTGTCTGTCTTTCTTTTCTTTCTGTGCATGATACACTTACAGGTTCCTAGTGTGTATGCACAAGAAACCATGCATGTGCAATCTTAGAAAATGTAGCGTGGTGATTATTCAGGACAACTCTAGCTAGCAGCGCACAGACTGAGAGGAAGTACACTGCACAGACTGTTGCTAAGCAACACCCTTCCCCCAGCTCTAGCACAAACTAGTCCACAGTATGGAAATCTACAGCCAGCATGGACTCAACCATTCTGACAAAGGACAGGGGTGGCAGTTCTATCTCAAAAGCAGAGGAAGTTTCATGATAAGAAAAAAAACTCAAGGACAAGGGTATAAGACAAACAGTATTCCCTTTTTATGGGTTCTGGATTAAAAGCAGATTGTAGGCACAGACTACAGGCCGAGTCCAAATTCATTGTTTTTATATAAAGCAAAATAGCATCAGTAGAATTGATCCTGGTTACGCTGAACTCTTCTAAATAGTCACAGATTATATCTGAAGTGCATACACATACGATCACAGAGTACTACACAGGAAGCACTGCGCCTGGACGAAGCACACATTAGCCACAGACGACATCGGTCCCTCGAATTACTCCGCCTCTGGGGATCACAGTGGACCTTAGTAACAGTGTAATACGATACCACAGGCCTCTCAGACGAAGCTACACTGAAAACTGAACATTCATTGCTTAGTAATTTGTATTTTCCTAAATTCTTGAAAAAAAAAATTGTCAGTTAATGTATTTTGCTTTGTTTCACGAGGAGGCCAGTTTCAAGGAAAAGAAAAAAATGTCATCCATCATAGCAAACAGGATACCTGCACTACTCACGCAAACACTTCCACCTATGCAGAGCTGGTTTATACATAAACATACTGGATGAGCAGCCACAACCAAAAATGCTCACAAAGTTACAATGTAATAATGTGGCTATCTAAATTGTAAATAGAACTCATCTTGAAAACCAAGAACTGAAATCTACTCAAATTACAATATTTTGTAAAGGCATCAAAGGATCACATGACAAAACCTGAAAACCTTTTAAAAACAACAAAGTCATCAATAAAAGTCACTAGTGTGAAATCACAGAAACATGCTTCTTCCATGCATTATCAAAACAAAATCAACAGCTCACTGAACAAGAACCCTAATATGGCAACAGGAGCGCGATATGCACTTTAGTCAAAGCTTAGCTAGCGGCGCACAGCCAGCGCTAAATTGCACACCCAGAGCACTCCTAACCCAGAGGCAGCTGCACCCACCCTTCCCCTTCTCTGTCTCACTCTCCCACCCACACATACACATACAATGTCTCACCATGGTGCAGCCTCTGCTACTCAAACATGGGCTAAACCATTATGGTAAGGGGAGGGAGTGGGGGAGGGGCACTCAAAACAAAAGAGATAAAAGGGGAAAAAAAGCAAATACACCAGTAATTTAAGAGTTAACTCTGTGTGTGTGGGGGGGGGAGGGTTAAAAAATGCAGCTAATGTTTGTTAGTTTCTCAAACCTAGAGAATCAACAATTACTATACTTTTTCCTGAAGAAACTTTTCAAGTCAAATCTTAAAAAAAAAAACAAGCCAGTAAGTGTTTACCCAAAGAATATAAACCCAAGTGCTTATTATCCTGATGTTCATGACATTCATTCAGATAAAATGTCTGCAATAGGAACTGAATTAAAGGTCAGTTTTATCAAAAGCAGCTCTTTTCAGAACCAAAAAAACCCCACCAAATTCAACCATGCAGTCTCATGCTAGCTGCACAAGACCAAAAAAACAGAGAGCACAGAGTGACACACGAACAGCTTCTCTCCGCCCAGCCTGTTCCTCAGCAGGGAGGGCGGCTCAAGAGCAGACCGAACCATTCCAAGACGGGGGTGGCAGCTTTGCTCAAAAAGAACAAAGAAACAAATGACACCAACTTGGAAATATGAATGAAAAATCTTTTTGGTGAATTTACAACATTTGAGGCTCACACCTATTAACATTCTAAGCTGTATTTACTGTAAAATTCTGACCTTAGTAATTTTAGACTTAAACAGGCATATTCCCTTTAAGTGCCCTAGAAATGTGCTTCTTTAAAGGTGAATGTTACTGTTATTGGCAACTTTACCTGTTTACATTTGACCCTCCATGGTCAGGAAAACAAACAATGCTGTGCAGTCTGCACGACAATCACTACCACTACCACTGCAGAAACACAAAATGGCCACCAGCATTGCTGTGAGCAGCAGCTGAGAGCAGACAAGAGCAGCTCATATAACAGGCTCCGCCCACAAAAAGGGAGGACAAGAACAGAGCAGCGATCTGCCGGCACTAGATCTTTCGGGAAGAGCTCATCTAATGAGCTAAACTGATATTAACTCAGCATTTGGTGGTGTTTTACCCTAAATCCTGGCTTAGTTTGCTGATGCAAAAGCCACTTTCTCAACGTGGCTGTCCCTGTTCCGTACCGGACTGAGCAATCACTGTGTTTTAAATTACGGTAAACAGAATGAACTCCTCTTATTTAGGAACAGAGCTGTACTGCTGTTTTTTTTTAAATAGCCTAAGTTTAAATACTTTGCTTAAAGAATCATACTTTCTACTGTCCAGTCAGTGTCAAGTCTCTCAGTAAAGCTCATACTGGATGAGTCACACACCCAAAAAATTAGGAGTTATCTAAAGCTATTTTTTTTAAAATAAGAAGGCTAAATATTAAGTGAGGAAAAAAAACATGTCTGCCAGTGAGGGCTGAGGCTGCATTCCAACAATACTGCGCACAGCGCGTAGTCTTCCCATCCCCCACACTCACTGCTGGCATCTGGATTCACTGATACTCAAAATGGCCACCTGGTCTGCAGAGCGCAGCCACACTAAGCTCCTTCTGCCTGCTACATCTAGCACAACATCTAATCAAGTCTCAGCGGCACCTAACCATCAAGAGCCGTTCCTGTGTTCACACTTCTCAACTAAGGCATTTACTTTCAGCTGAATATCCCCACCAAAGAATTGACCCCCAAAAACAGAGCAAACTAAGTCAGATTATTCTGATTCAGTTCGCAAATGTGGGTCTAGACAAGGTTGTTTTTAACTAGTATGAAACAGACTTGATTTTCTTGCTGTGAAAAAAAATCTTACACTTAGAACACTATCTCCATTTTTTCCTACAGTAATTTACACTGCTCAATAAAAGTAAGTGACTTAAATGTGTGACATTATTTTTTTCTGGTCCAGCTTGTTTTCTGTTTCCTGTTCCTGGACTGGTGTGAAATGTGCTGTAATGAGTAATGAGTTTCTTTTCTTGATGCTAAGAAAATGAGTCAAGTGGTCCTTGCTTGAAGTTTAGGGCTTGAAATAAGTGATGGCCTATACCAGTAGATTCCTTTTCCCAACCCAATGCACATCAGGAGACGCGCCAGTCTTGAGGAGATCTGATATATTTTTTCTCCAGTCATTTCTTTCTATAGAATTGAACTACTTTTAGTTTTTCAGTTCATTGTTGTTGCTCATGACATTCTTTAGTCTATTTCTTTCACTTCCTTCAGTCAGGTCTTTCTTGTTAATCGCTAAACATAATTCAAAAAAACAATTTTCTATTTGTTGCAAACCTTAAAAATTCAAATACAAATTTACAAATATTACAAATCAATGTCACATACACTGAGTTACTGCTAATTGCCCTATAAGGTTAATCACCTTTGATTACATCATAGTGTTACAACAATGGCGACAATGACGGATGCAAGTTTTTTTAAATGTTTAGTCACAATGTGAGTTTCTGAGCCTGTAACAAGCTATACATTTCCTCCCTTTTCCCCCATTTAAAGAATGTGAAGGCCTGTGAGAGCACAGTAGAAGGAAAAGAGGGAAGAAAAATAGGAGGGGGGGAGGGGGCAATCCAGGCTTTTCCATGTGAAGCATGGTGATCATTTAGTCATGCGCAACTGTGAGAAACATCGCATCATAGCAGCAGGAAAAGCTGACTGTTGATCACCATATTTCAAAACTAATTTTGATGCAAGATTAAATAAGGTTAGACTTTGACATGATGATAAAAAACACCTCTGGTTATTCAGAGGATTTACCTAAAAGGCAGTAGGGTTTGTTGTTTTTTAAACAGTTAAAACTGGCCACATAAATGACCGCAGCTGAAAGTATGACAGCCACATCGCAGAGTCTGGCTCTAGCTAGCACAACATAGCACCAAGGCTACAGCCTGACACAGAGCACCAACACCCTTCCCCCACACCTGCAGTCTGCTCCCGAATCGAGTTTTACAGCCAAGACTGAACCATTGCAGCTGAAGGGTGCTCTCACCAACAAGGAGAGAGCTACAAAGGTGAATGACAAATTCAAAGCTGTCAGCATAATTCAGGCTCTGTGGTTACATGTTCGAAACTGAGGGGAGATGAAAGCACTGCTCAAAAAACCTTGTTAAGCTGCATCAGTAAATACTTCCCCTCGGCCTTGAAAGGGTTATTCCCTACCCTCGAGCTTTCTGGTTGTTTTTGCTCTCGCTCTTTAACAAAAGATTGCCTATGTGATTGTTCAAACATCTCAGACATTTATTATACTAGAATCAAGTTATTAGTACTTTAAAAAATTAAATTCAGCGAAGACAAATTCCGATAAGCATAAACTGTACTATATCCTTCGCTTGAGGCACACAGTCAACCGCTAACAAAACAGTCCTCATAAACGGAATGTTTCAACTGAATAACTGGGATTACATAAATAACAAAGCTTACTAAACAGTCAACATGCTAGCCTGTGCGACACACTGCCTTTTCCCACCAAATATGTCTCCCCTCCCACGGATTCCCTCGAATGAATGCAACAGCACAAGATGGCTCATGTTGTTGCTGCAGCAGGAATCCCATCAACATTAACAAGACTGCCCTTTCCCACATACAACTAACCCCTTTAAGTGCATTTTTTTAGAGTTTGGCTAAAATAGTTGATATGTTTATAAACATGACCATGTTGTCATATTTTATAAAAAGACATGAATTAGTATTGTATATTTATATAAGTGGTACTTGTAAAAGTAGTTTACTTATACAATTGTAGATCTCTCATAGATCACTCTATGTAGACAAGCGCCTTCATTTAGGGTGGCAGCTATGTACCATGTCACCGGTATCCAAAACCCATGTACTTTTACCAAGAGTACAGCAATGAATTCTGAAGCAAGAAACAGTACAGATCCACTGAGATAAGTTGGACTGCAAGGAGGACACTTACTACAAGGCGTCAATTCCACCTAGGCCTCAATGTTATGCTTACAAGCACCATTTGTCTGAAAGTGCGCGATAGAGTTCCAACGTATCTTAAAGGAATAGTACACCCAAAGAATGATGTGCCTTCATTTTCTACTCACCCCCATGCTGAACAACACTCTGAAGCACTTTTTTGACATCTCAAATGCAGCTGGAGATCTTTGAGGTTTCTTGTTATCTGCCCACGTTCAAATAATGCAGGTCAACCGGGCCCGAGACAAAAACGTCCATAAAAGTCCACAAAAACTTGTCAATGTTCCTAAATACTGCTCGTCCAATGTAATCCAAGTGTCCCGAGTGGATACCGTCCATCATTTCCTCAAAACAAAATCATTTAGAATCATTTAGAATGTTTTTAGCGCCTAAACAGTAGTAAATAACCACGAGCCTGCGAGTTCACGACACTACCGGAAACCGCGGCAGACCACACCAAATGCGAGGGTGCATTCAGCATCTGCTATGCCGATAATGCAAGCACAGAAGAAGAACTTCCGCTGTTTCCGTTTACATTCTGCTGTGAGCCAGACTAGCACGAGGTTAGCGTCTCTCAGAGTTGGAGAAAACTGTTTATTAGTCATTTTCGCCGTGAAATTAAGAAGACGGTTCGAGTGTGTTCCTTATCGGCACAGCAGACGCTGAATGCACCCTCTCATCTGGTGTGGTCTGCCGTAGTTTCCGGTAGTGAACTCGCAGGCCCGCAGTTATTTACAACTGTTTAGGCTCTAAAAACATTCTAAATGACTTCATTTCGAGTAAATGATGGACGGTACCCACTCAGGACACTTGGGTTACATTGGGCGAGCAGTATGGAGGAATATTGACACGGTTTTGTGGACTTTTATGGAGATTTTTGGCTCGGGCCCGGATGACCTGCATTATTTGAACGTGGGCAGATAACAAGAAAACTCAAAGATCTCCAGCTGCATTTGAGATGTCAAAAAAGTGCTTCAGAGTGTTCTTGAATATCAGAGAACAAGTTTGTAAGAGCCATTTCTTACAAACCCAACAAATTACATTTAGTTGTTTGGGATCAGGTGCAAACATTGCGTTACACATAGCAAGCCCATTGCCCTCTTTCATAATCTCCATTATCCAATGGTTCTGAATCTTTTATGATCAGTGCTCACGACAAACAGGACATCTGCAGATTGATCTGCTGGCCGAAAGTGACCGAGGCGCATCATCTACCATCCACCTCCGTTGGCCATTGCCACCGGTAGCTATATCCAACCAAGGTTCTCGCTAGCTAACTATGACTGAAGTTCAACTCGAGTGAAGAAATCAACACAAAACATCATGTGGACTATGAAACACCTACTTTGTAAATCAAGCTAAAACCACCCAGCTGCTTTGAATGTCATTCTCAAAGGTGTGTCGCCTCTTCCGTTACTGTAGCAGGCTTGCTGTTTTAAACAACCTGTGCCACCTTAGCTAGCCTGTATGGACCCTTTTTTCTGGTCGCCTGACAGCAGGAACGCATTATGTGCTGTATTGCTTTCTTGACAGTCTTCTGTGCTGCAAGAACAATGATACATTTGAAAGCCAAATTTAAGCTGAGCTTTGCCAAACGCCAAATATATAATTTTACTCTTTAGCTGTCACCACAATTTGGCAATTCCCATTTGACTTGATAGTTAACAAGGCCCTATTATGCTATTTCGACTTATTTTTAGCTATTCACAGTGCAATAGTGTTGAAAGCTCATTCAGACAAGTGAGCAGCACCCCCTCTCTTCACATAAACGCATGTTTGAGATATTTAGCGTGTGTCTCCATGCAGTTTCTGTAGTGGTAGAAACGTTAAGCTTCAGAGTTTTTTTTCACATCAGTTTTTCACTGACGTCACAAGGGCGGAGCTCAGTGATTGGACAACTTCTCTACGCTGTGCACGTTCATGAGGAGCGAGGCAGCTCATCTTTCCTGAAATGGTGATAAGTCTAGCAGTCATCGCAACGCATCAAACATCAAAAACATGTCACACAAGAAGTGTTTCTTCGGCTGTGTCAGAAAGTTAAACTTGTTCAAATTCCCAAAGGAAACTTCGGCCAGACAGCAATGGATGGACCTTGTTTTCGGGAACCAGATGCAGAGTTGTTCCAATGTGTTTGTTTGCGATTGTCATTTCACCAACGACTGCCGGCTGAATAAGGGCCAGTATGATGGTGGATTTGCAAACAAGCTTTTGCTGAAACAAGGGTCTGTCCCCTCAATCAAGGAAGACTGCGTTTCTGATCCGGAGTCACACACTGGAAGTAATACTAAAAAAACTGTCTAAGAAGAAATAATTTACACGGACTTACTTCATTAACGGAATGTCTCGGCTACATACAGCTGGTAATTAGCCAAGCTAAATGATAGCTGTGGACGAGGGGATTCTAACAGACGTAGCCACCAGC
>JAUESF010000074.1:5144683-5157798 GCA_032274765.1 Malacoctenus tetranemus | reverse complement strand
GCAAAACCAACAGGATATGAAAAAGAGAAACACTGCTCAACTCTGTTTTACCATTGACATTAGGCCACACCCACATTCGAGGAGAGTCTGGTGCATGGAAAATCACTGGCCTGTACCACTTTAGATCAGAGGGGGGGGAGTCAGCTGCACAAGGTAAGGATTGTAATTTTTTCCCACTATACCACACTTTTTTTTCTGTGTCATACCAACCACACTTTTTTATACGGTCATTCGTGTAAGCGATGTCACCTATATTCTGTTATCAATCTCAATTTTTTTATAGCCTTCCCATATACTCAAAATTAAAATCTTGCAACAAAAAAATAAAGCTGATAAGGAAATAACTTCATTCTATACGCCACATGGCTTAATACTTCACACAAAAGAAAACTACTAATCAAAATCTGTCTTCCCTTATTGCCCCTCCCCCAAACTTTTCCCTCTCCCACATGCAGCATGTGCCTGCTGCTTGTTTTAGCACCAACACAAGATGGTCGCCCTACCGGCTCGAACGGTTTGCACCTTTTAAATGGAGGAAGCACAACAACCAATGAACTCCACATAGGGAAGTGAATGACCAGCAGATACATCCACTTGTAGCACCTACAGATCAATCACACAAAATGAGAAAAGCAATGTCCTTGTGCTCTACATCGAAACCACATAGAAATAGGTCATTTTTCTTGTATGTGGGTTAGCTCCCAAAAAATCATCCTCTGAAAAGTAAAAATTAAAAAATGTACCAAAACTTTTTTTTTAAAAAACATGCTGTTCCATACATTGATGGTTTGGGGTAATAACAAACTAATGCCGAAAATAATTGTAGGGAAAGAGATCTAAGTTCTATAAGGAATAGCATGAAATCCTCCATGTATATATAGACAACCGAAATTCATACATTCAGCTCGCAATGTGAAGCATCTTTCAAAAAGCATTCAAAAGAATTCAAATGGCAACATGGTAACTGTCATGGTTTGAGTTGATGCCTCTGAGGTAACAGAGTAGTTTGATTTGGAAAAAAAACAATTTCCACCACTTTGTTTTATACATGCTAGCATAACTGCGTAACAATACTGGAATAATAAACATTATCAATGTCTAAATGAAAAGTAATGACATGACATTGCCTACCATAATACTAAATATCCTCAATAAGCTTTAAAATATTTTAAAAGTACTTGCTTAAAACATTTAAATTACCTTAAAAGTGCTACCATTACAACTTCAACATTTAGCTACTATTGCTACAGCTAGCTAAAATTTTATACCCGCTACACCTCTAAGCAGGACGACTAACTGAGTCTTGAGCCAAGAAACAAGAAAATATCACTAACAGTCTACATGTTGGAGACAATATATGTTAACTAGCGCCACATTTTTTCAATTGAATATTAGTTCATTTTCTTTCTAAATGAAAATGAGAGATGCTCCGTTAGCATGCTACCTGCAGTACCAGGACTCACCGACTGTCGGTCGTTGTCGAGCGACGATCCCGCGATTTTCCCTCCGACTTTGTCGCACTCGTCTTGGTCTTGGTCCTCCCCCCTGCGACCGCCGATGCAGGTACCAAACTCCTTCAGACCCTCCTTTGTTTACAGTCCACTGCGGTTGAGGATGTGCAGCTTATCCGCGGGGGCATGTACTCCACTGGTGTCCAACGGTCGCCGGCAAAACTAGTGAGCACTGCCACAACAACTATAGTTGTGTGTTGGTCGACTCCGGAGACTGTCCTCTCCTCCTCTTTCTGGAATAGACTCCTCCTCTTTTCGAGCACAAAAAAACCGCTCCGACGTCAACCCTCGGTGGTTGCAAGGCTGCTGCGGTTGGTGGTGGGGGTGGGGGTGGTGTTGGGGGAGGCTGGTCGATCGGGAAATGCGGAGCGTTTGCGTTAGCTAACCGTCGCGATATCGTTTGTCGCCTTTCTAAGCGCACTGTCGGCAACTGACGCTGGCAAGGTGAGTATGGAGCAGTCCGGGAGCTGACAGCTGGGTCTGTGTGGACGGTCTGGACAGGAGTGGTGCGTCGGAGCAGCAGCAGCAGCACCCCTGCCTGGACAGACCGAGCTGCAGTAAGGATCGAGCCAACCTCACAGGAGCGCGACGGTAGTTGGAAGGAGAGACAAGAGGGAGCTGAACATTACCACAGACTGAGGGGAGGGGGAGGGGGGTGCGATTTCTCCTCAGCAGACAGAAAGCCTGGTCTGCGGAGGAGGGGCTTCGTGGAGGGGGCGGAGCTAGTCAACAACCGACCGAAGAAATAGGTCCTCCAACTACAGACGAGGGTGTTTTTGTGACAGTGTGAGTGTGAGTTGTCCTTGGAGTGTTCTCACCCCATAGAAAGGTGAGACCCCACAGGCAGACACTAGCTCTCCCCTCCTCTGATCCGTTCCCTAAGTTTTTGACCTACCTTGTTGTTCGGAGACTGGCTGTCTTAGAACTAGAGGGACTAGACATTTTCAAGACATCCACTTAAACATTTTATTCTGGTTTACTTACTCACAGCGTCTGTGATTTCTCTTGTTCTGACTAAAGAGTGCGTGCGTGCGCGCGCTCGAATGTGTGTGCATTTCAGCGTCTCTTTTTTTATCAAAAATGCAACATGAATCAGGACGGGAATGTTAATCGGACGTGTTTGAAAGCACCAAACGTACACACAAAAAATACACGGAATAAGCTTTGTCTAAATTAGTGCAGGCTGATGTTTGAAGTTTGAGGGGGGAATGTTCTATCTTTGAAATCCAGTTTTTGATATAAGTTTATTTTTGCTTTTACTTCATGTCTTATTACAAATGAAAAGAAGGAACAATTTTGCCAAAAATTGTCTGAATCTATTTCTCTGTATCTTAGTAAAGCGTTACATAATTTGCAGAATTTAACAGTCCTATCAGTAAAAACCTAAAAATGTTGCAGGAGGAGGGGGGGGGAAGAGCTTTGTAAAGTCTAACCCCGCAGATACAGTTTGCTTGGCGACAAATCAGATCCCTGAGCTGTTCTCTGTCATTTCACAATATCACCCAAGTCAGCCATTTTGTTGATTCACTTGCACGCATGGTGCCTGCAGTTCCCCGGGAGGCCAGCAGAGGGCGGGTCGTGGTGATCTGCAGCTCATATGCGTTAAAACGTTTGTTCCTGTCCACTAAGGTAAATAGACTTCAGCTTTGTTCCTGTTGTGAGTTGTCTCATGGCTCATGCCTGTACGGCTCTCTATGTTCATTCAACAACACCCTTGTGATGGCTGGGTGGAGCTGGTAGCTGTGCGCTCCCTGGTGCTCCTCTTCTCTTCTCCTCCCCTCACACATTCGTGTCTACCGGACGAGGTCTGCAGTGCTAGTCGAAGGCATACGAGCCTCCCGTACTTCCTGTCCTGCACATGCCTGAACTAAACCAGATAAGCTACATGGTAACGGTGCACGTGACGTAACTCCACCCATTAGGAATATAACAGGCTGAGGAGAAATTCACAATTTTTAAGGTGATATTGATTTCTTCAAAAGGAAAAACCATGTGCGTATCCCTGTTTGTTTTATTTTTCCTGCACACATAGCAGGTCTGCCTCACAAAGGTCAGAGATAAATACTATTTACGTGAATTTATCTTTCCCTGATTGGAGCTGCAAGTGAATCAAAAACATAAACAATGTTGGCTTCGAGAAATTCAAACACGGATTTCTGTGTAAATGAAAGACAATTAGTTTATTCTTTTTCTCTTTAGAAAACGATGCATGTAAAAAATATAGCATACGCACATTCATTCATTCATTTTTATTGTTTTTTTTTTCTATCTTTGGATCACGAGGCTGGAGCTGATCTTTTCGTGTTGCACATATAAACCAGAAACTTCATTATTCCATCACAATCAAGAGTTTTGTTCCAATCAGCTGTTGTTACCGGACTGATTTGATGCTGATTAAAGCTTTTCGACTGTTGTCATTTCTTGCTCTTTCCGAGCTGTGACTGGAACGGATCATCTTTATCTTGCCGGTGGCAGGGTGGAGGCCTCCAGGGGCTCACAGGAACAGGAGAGTCCGCTGCTTTCTGCTTTCACGCAGGACCTCAGTGTGCATTTCTTAACCCAGCCAGGAGTGAAGCAGAGGCACCTTTCAGCTCCTCGTCTGTGGTTTTAATTACCCACGATCGAGTCTTCACAGATGGAAATCACACGGATAGAGAGACAGACACAAATTTGCTTATCTTTAGGGTGCCAATTGAACCCCTTTCTGCTGCAAAAAGCCCTTGCATATCTTTTATTGTGACTGTGGTCGAAGGTTCAGGCACCCCGATGTTTGGCAGACCTCACAGTCTGTGAATGTTTGTCTCTGGCCAAGCTCAGAGCACCTTTGGAATCAGAAATCGTGTTTAGCTCACTTGCTAACGTCATGGCTTTTGATCACGAGGCTGATTTTCAGCAACGATCAGGTTCGATGTTTTTCTGCTTCTTCTCAGATAGTTGGGACAGTCTGTAAAACTAGTGTGCAGTCTTCAGAAATATGAAGGATGAACTTCTTTTGTTCTTTTTTTAATGATTTCTGATCGATTGGCTGCCACCCAAACCAAAAGGCAGCATGTGTCCGTTTATTTCTCCTGTAAATACTTAGCGGTCTTTGCGGATTGTCTTTCTGAAAAACCAAAACCATCACTACTCCAGGTTCCTCTTTTTTGAGGTACATTTCAACGTTATTTCAGGATCACAGCTCATCACTTAGTCCGTGCTTCATGTTGTCTGCATAGTTGTTTGTGACATAGCAAACAATGGACGATGTCACGTGTGACGCTTTTCAGCCCTTTGTGTCGGGGTGAAGACCTGCAGCACTGGACTTTCCTGAGTTCCTGAAGGTCTCTTAAACTGTCAAGCTTTTGATGTGTTTGTCAGCAGCTGTAGCTGCGCCCAACCAGCTGCCGGAACTCCCTGAATGAGGTGAAGGTGTGAACAGTTCTTGAGCCACTGGGGGGGAGGGGGTAATTTAATGCTTTGTAGTTTCAGCCCTCGCTTCCGCTGCACTCAAGTTTAATTTCGTTCTGACAGTGGATCCTGAAGTCCTGTCGTCCACACTGCAGCTTTGAAGGGATCCAAACAGATTTGGTGCGTCTGCACTGCAACGCTCCTTTCTGCATTGGTTGTTATGGTAACGGCACAGGTGTCTGAGCGTCGACTTGATAATGCGTGGAAAATTAGCGATAAAGTTACAATAAGAAGCGGTGAGTGGACAATATCTCACCATGCAGTTACTGGCTGTTTAAAGTCACAGTTCAGCGACAACCTCTGTGTACGTGCACCGGTTAGCGAGCTGCATAAACAGCAGGCTGGTGGCGTCACTGCAGCACAACCAGCAACTACCAACTCTGTATAAAGATTAGGATACATAACAATGCATGTGATGCCAGTCGGTGTCCCCTCGGTCCCAGCAGAGGAGCACAGCAGCGTAGAAGACGCCTGCTCCGGATTCCCTCGTGGGCCATGACACCGGGCCTCTGTGGGCCTGGACGCAGCACCGTCACCACCAGATCCTGATTCCGTGTGGGGACGTGTTCTCACTGAAGGGGCCCGTGTGAAAAAACTGTATTTGAATCAGATCCAAACCAACTCCATAGAAGGCTTTAAACTATTTTGTTAAAAACGGATTCCATGTGTTTGAATGAAGTTAAATCCTGACTTAGATAAAAGTAGATCAGTGTGAACCAAGACGATAGTTCCCCTTCTCTGATGAATGAGCACAGGGCAACTTTGACATGATTGGTTCCTTTCTGTCCTCTCTCAGGACATTGGTCATCTCACACCCAACAATGCGGTCCTCAAATAAAAGTGCCTCCTCTTTTCTGTGGACTGATTCCCGCTGTGAGAAACGTTCTTTTCTTTGTTGGACCAACCATTCACACAGAGGCCGTTTTTGTGTTCCAGATGTGCAGGTCTGTTCTTTTCCTCCTGGCATACACAGTATTTTTCTACTTGTGTCTCGGTGTTTTGTCTTTGAGTGGAGCAGGTCTTGCCTGGCGTGTTGCTTGAGGGGAGTGGGGGTGAACAGGGGGAATCTATGGCAAGCTGGAGTGACCACTGTGGACAAATGGAGAACTAAGGCACCTCATTCCGGGGAAGCTGTTTTTCCTTCCCTGCTAGCAGTACCCTCACATGTTGACCCATGTGACAGGAAAGACTCTGGGCTCTCCAGGGACGCAATAGGCCCCTCCCCCCCAGCTTTTTTTTCTTCAGTAAAAGGGACAGTTGCTCTCTACTTCACTCACTAACTGTCCATAAAAACATACAAATGCTTTGACTCTTTGCTGCTGCATGACGGGCTGACACTTGAGAATAGTTTATGGCCAAAGCCAGAGAGGCTGAAATTGATTTTCCCTCTTTGCATTGGAATTAGTGCTACCACAGAGAAGAAGACAGGAGGAGGTGCTGTTCCTGCCCTGATTGTCCTGAGTTCAAGTCCAAATCAGCAAAATGACACCAAACTGAGTACAAAGAAGGAACTGCAGCTAGCAGACCGGAGGATTGCTGAGTCTTCCAGTAACTGTTTCCAGTGCTGCTCTGTGGGACACCGTGTACCCAGCAGTGAAAAGCCCCGCCCTCCACTGCTTGGTACACGCCCTCTCAAAATCCTGATTGGCCGTCCTGTGTTTCCACCCTATTGCTATTGGGGGGTAAAGTCAGTCAGTCATTGTGCAGCCTGTCCCTAATACCAAGTGATTCAGTTGAAAAGGAATTGATTGAGGTTTGCACAACTTCAGTCGATGAGGATTCTGATCATTATCTGCACAGAGGACACAAAATATGAAAGAGGACAAAGGAGCTTGAGACAGGTTCATCCTGACACAAATGCTGATTTTAAAAAAAAAAAGAACCTTGTGATGAACCATCTTCACCAATGTAGTGGGTGGGCGTCGCTTAAATTAAAAATGCCCCCCAGTCCCCCCCAAAAAGATAGCCTTAAAAAAAGAGGTAAAAGTTCAGACCAGTAAGAATGAGTGAAATTCAAGAACACACATGCAACAAGGTTTTTGTAGATGGTCAAAATTCACATCACTGGTGTCTGATTTTGAAACGGCCATGTAAAGGTTCTGTAACACAACGTAGAAGATAAGAGACTGAAAGGGGAAAGTGCATAAACAAGTGTTAAGAAGTAACAGCAGCTCTTACTGGTCTGGTGACATCTAGAGGCCAAGTGTGTATTTCAGACTGACATCAAAAATAACTCGGTCGCCTTTATAAAGATCATTCCACACTGAGTGGTGTCCTGCTTTGTCTCAGCGCTGAACAAGCCTTCACTAAATGTTAGTGAGGTAAGGCTGTTGCACCTTTTTCGCGTGTTTGCATTGAAGTTTGTCGTAGTTCGATGGCTAGTTTGAACTTTGGTGGATCAAAAGACTTCCAAAGTGCCTCACAGCAGGTTCTGTTACATGGCAACAGCAATGTCCTCTGCAAATACACACACAAAATGCCTGAGTGTGTTTTTGAAATGTGGAACTGAAAAGAATTCAATCTTTAATGCCAGATGTTAGAGCTTGACACTGATGCTCCCAATTTAGAGATGTTCTTCTTAAATCTGGTAACTTTTTGATTCCTTGTGGTCTTTTTTCCCATTAAAAGTGATTAGCAGCAAATATTATGACTTTTCCCGGTGCTTTAAAGGCTAAAATGTGACACTTTGTTCTCTTCTGTTCACTGTTGCTACTCGAGTGCGATCGCCCACCTAAGTGGTAGCCCACATGTTCCACAGCTGCTGTCGGAGGAGGCAGGAGATCCACTTCACTCCACGACCCGACTGCAAACGAATCGCACATGTATGACACTGCTGCTGACCCGAGCTGGCAAACTGCCACATATGCAAATTAGATGATAGCATCATTTAGCGGCTTTTAGAACAGTCAGTAGCGACTTTTCTTCCCGTAGAGTTGGCAACACTCCCTGACACACTTTATGTCAGCGTGTCTGAACAGTAGGACTTTGTAGAGGCACACGTTACATCGGTTGTAGTGGCTCTTTATTCCTGTGGTAGGAATGCCCCTCCCCCCACCTGATATCAAGCAACATTTAAAGAAAGCTTTAAATGGCACAACTGTAAAAACGAGTCTCCAAATGGTATATTTCTGGTACATTTTTGCCATTATTTGTGTATACAAACTCAAAATGTGACATGCTGCAAAGCTGAAGGAAACATGAAAAACAGAAGATTTTCATGTGAAGGGGTTATTCAAGGTGAAAGCAATCTTCAGTTATGTGCATCACATATAGTGGGGATAAAGGCTGCCACCTAGAAATAACCAAGTCTTTTTATGCTCGATCCCCAAATTCGGGGTGCCTTTGGCTGACTTGTCAGATCTTGATGATCTAAAGTGTCATTCTTTCATGCTTTGGGATTTCTGTCCGCTTTACCAATTCCAGCGTGCTCAATGTTTAATGTTGCTGTCACTGAGACTTGAATACATAACCATCAGGCAGTAGAACATCGGAGAGTTGTGGGTGAATCAGCATGGCAGGACTTCAAAGGAGGAAAGGCTTTGTGGTTCACTTTTTGGTGCCTTCCAAACACGATTGCCTCAGCGCGGCTCAGATGCTTTGAAACCATTTACATTCGTTCTATACAAGCAGTGGGCTGCAGTATTGGTGTTGGTGTCACCAGCACAGCAAGAGACCAAACAGCCTTGCCTTTGTGTCCTGTGTTGATGCAGTGTGTGTGTGTGTGCGTGTGTGTGTGTGCGTGTGTGTGTGTGTGTGGGGGGGGGTGGGTTGCATTGCTGCATTACATGCATTTTAAATTTCAACATTTATGAGGTGAGTTGGTGGTGAGCACCACAGTTCAGCTCGAGATCAGGCAAACAGGAACAGAATGACAAAGAAACACAAAAAAACCTCAAACTATAGAAGTAGGAATACAGACAACAGCCGAGTGGACTTTTCAAAATCCACCATTACTGTTCCAGTTGCCATCAATTGTGTGGCTTTTCAGGGATTGTAGGTGGAGAGAAAAGCAGGAATTCATTGCCGAATGTCTTGCAGGTGAATCGATGATGGATGTCTTGCTGCAGAGTGCATTGGGGATGAGCCACAGCAGCTAAATTGAGGTTATGTAACTCAGCTGCAATTGGTAAAGGCACAGGTCTCTCTTGCAATAGATGGATTCTCATGTTTGCGCACTGGTTCTGTATGAAGAAGTGGAAGGACCAGCGGTGACAAATAGGTTTGACCACATCTCAGCATGTTCTAGCTCATTCTCCTCAGTTTGAGCTGATTGTGTTGTTAAGACCCGACATAAGGGGACCCTTTATTTTCCATTGTTTGATTTTTTTTCCAAACAGCAGACGAAAGTATCAGTCGGTTCAGAAGGTAGTCGGCTAGTTCAAGATACCCAGACTGTTGGCACACGTACAAGGGGGGCAACTTGAGAACTTGTTGGCAAAATGAGGGAAGCAGTCGTCAGTCCCCTGGATGTTCTGCACGCTGTCTCACCAGCCTGCCAGATGGTGTGCCATCATAAAAGGGCTTCATAAGGAAAGTAGTGTCTGTGCACCAAGTAAGGTTTTACCTGAAAACATGTACTTAAGTGAGATGAGTCACTGTTCTGAGACTCAGTCTATGCTGACACGGCACATTTTGTGTATAGTGATTTATGCTTTCATTTTTGTCTTGCTTTTACAAGTGTATATATGTGGACAATCTGAAAGTGGGCTGGAATTATTGAAAGTATAAATCATGAGGGAATATTTGTTAAAAACATGGACATGAGCTTTTATTAAAGAATAATTTACAGTGATAAGACATTAATGTATAAATAACTTCATACAACACCGTAAATAATATCATGTGTCACAGCAAAGCTGCCAGAAGTGTTTTTTTTTTTTTAAATAAATGTAGATTATGAAGGTAATACTGACTGTCAGGACTAAATGATATATGTGGATGCTCAGCCATCAGTTCAGTTTAAGGACAGTTAAGACAGCAGCACTTTACTCATGATACAGCAATTTAATGTACACATCACACATTCTGAAATACTAATTGTGAGTTGATGTGAAGTTGCAGTGATGAGTGCGATTGACTGCAAGCAAACAGGCAATATGGATACAAGCATGCACACATAAACACGGTAGAAGCGGACTGATTCGTGACACTGCTTCAAACTTCTGCTCGCAAACGTCTGACTGCACTAAAATCACAGACAACCACTATCATTTTATTGCAGACATCAAAATTCATATCAAAAATCACACACGTGACTGCTTAAAAATGAGGATTGAATCAAAATAGAAAATAAAACGATACGATATACACCAAGAGGTTGGATTACTTTGTCATTTTGGCATATTTGTGCACAACTGCAGACAGTGAATGGCAGCTCAATATAATTTCCTGAAGAAATACTCAGTAAACATGTTTACAGCTCAATAGTTCAACAGATTTTAAATAATCACACCTGCACAATGAGTGCTGACCACAGGGGCTAATATTTCTTGTTGCTTGTCAACCTGCTTTGGGACACATCTGAGTTAGCACTGACAGCAGTGGAGCACTGGAACTCTGTAAACTTCAGACCGGAACATCTGCGAGAGGCTCGATGCGTCTCAGTTACTCTTTGACGTGGCAGAGTGCTGCCACCATGTGGCGAACGCAGGGACTTTATTTTGAAATGGTACTATAAGTATGGAATATGTAGTTGGAATGGCACATGGTATCGAAAAAATATTCAGTGCTCTCTGTGCTGTGTTCCTCTGCAATGTGGGGATGAAAAATGCTCATGATATAAATGGCACTGAAGTGGATGGGAGCACAAAGTATAAGAAACGACTGTCATTTTTCTACTACAAATGTTTCACACCGAGTGTGAAACTATAAAATTGGACTAAGATCGAATCTAAAATCATTTAGTTTTTTCTTCCTGACAAATGAACTAACTCTAACCCTCTAGACAGGCTTCTGTTTCGACACTATGTCCTAATTACAGATGCACAATCAGTCAGTGCAGAAGAGCGCAATACTGGTTTTAGAGACACATGGTGAAAAAAACCCCCGGCTGTCCCAAACAGTTCAGTTTGTGTTGTATTAAATCACCGGGTAAATTGATCTCTAGCATGCACAATCATTCACTAGGCGCACTGGTGATTTACACACCATCCACTGAAGCCAGCATGAGCTGCCTTCCTGCATTTTGCATAATGTGACTGATGTTGCATCTGTCGCCCACATTGGTATGCAGGTCTGAGCACGTAAACTGCTCCGAAATGGAAAGTTGGAGTCAAACAAGGCCAGGGGAATATCAGAGAAATTTCATTTGTTTCCTTCATCGGACGGGTTATTGAGGAAGACAGCACAGCTTGTAATGTTGCTTAAAGCCCTCCTGACAGTCGAGCCGCGGGGACCCCCGGCTCCAATGAACAGCCGCTGCTGCTGAGCATTTCAAAACAGACCCCACTGTGGAGCCTTCCTCTGTGCACTCTGACACGCGGGAATCCTGCACCTGATATTGAGAGCAAATCATTTTTGTTTGTCTGAATCTGACGTTTCTTGCAACACAATAAAATGATCATCTCACACACAAACATCATAATGTGGCACTTTCAAAGCTTGGACGATTATAAACCAACACGGCACTGGCAGTAAGTATTTTGGCGCCTCTGAGTAATTAAACATTGGCTCTGAAACAGACGGGGAGTTTGATGTGCATGGTGAAAGTGATGCGGGGAGGACAGCGAAGGTAAAAGGATGATTTGTGTTTTGAAGTCAATAGAAACCAATTTTTACAGAGTATAGTTCTTCCACACATGCACCAAAGTTGTGGTGGACACTGAATATAGTATTTTGTAGATGTATCTATCAGTTTCATTGCACAATTTCATTCTCACACTGAGCTATTCCGTAGGCTGTCCCCCTACAGGTTGCTTTCTTGGGTGTCATTGGAAGAAATGGGGTGCAGACCTCCGTTCTCATTCAGTCTCTTGGCACGGTACGTTTCGTAGTGAATGTTGTGAGTCACTTCCTTCAAATCTTGCAGGTGAGATCTGTGACAGAGGAACACAGAAAAGCGATGCAGTTACATTGGAGGAGAAGTCTCCTGTCACGGTTCACTCAGGGATTTGGGTGACATGAATTGAGTTCACCATGTGGACTGAAAGGATTCTTGGACTACATTTTCAAATCTGTTTCTGTGCTCAGCTCTTTGGGTTTCACATTTTTAAAAGACACTCCTTTACCTGATGAGGAAATCCCTCAGCTGAGCAAATTCACAATGGTTTGAATTTTCCACTGCAAAAAAGAAAACAATGACATGACCATCAACATCATTCCAGGGGTGGATGTGTGTGAATCGACGGTAGGTCGATGAAGGAGCCCGTGGCGCTCACCCTCTACGATTCCCCACGCCGTCTTCCTCCCCAGAACCCGTTTGCCGTTCACTTGATATTCTTTGTCACTTCCCACCACAGCGAACGGCATCGTCTCCTGCAGACAGATGGAGACGTTTTAGCAAGGTCCAGTGTGGCATCAGAGGCGCAGAGTAAATACCCATCATGCCCCAGTGCCCCGTGTTTGTGTGGGACGCTCTAATTCTGCAGCAGAAGAAGAAAATAACTGGGCAACAGCGGAGGCACTCACTCTGATCTTGTCATTGTCGCTCTTGTCCTCCATGTCGTCATCAAACTCCTTCTGTGGGTAAAACTCAGTCCCACTCATCTCCAGCTCCTTCCTCACCTTCACGAGTCAAAACAAGGAAGAAGCAGAAGTAAAGAATAAATCATGAATCACAAAATCGATTTTCCTTCCACAAAGTATCAAAGAAGGTTTGAGCCTGCAAACACTTGATTTTCTAATTAGTGGTGTACTTGATTAAAAATGTAATTAGAAGGTTTGTAATCAATTAATCACAATTAGTGGTGGGACTTGATGAAACAGTTTAATTGAATGAATAATGAATGAATGCATAATTAGCGAGGTTTGCAATTAGTCAATTATTGCATGTTTCTCAAATGTCAATAATTGACACGAGGAGAGAACATAATCATTCGAAAGTGTTTGCTAACTGAAATATTTCAAATACTGTCCAGAAGATCAGTCAACACACACACACACACACACACACACACACACACACACACACACACACACACACACACACACACACACACA
>JAUESF010000074.1:5091852-5103242 GCA_032274765.1 Malacoctenus tetranemus | reverse complement strand
TGTGTGTCAGCCCTGCAGCCGACTCGGGCCACGTCCACGGTGTCGGGTTACGATTTGGGGTCAGTTGAGATGAATAAAAAGAAAGAAAGAAAGAAAGAAAGAAAGAAAGAAAGGTCGGCGACCCAATGTGAATCATTTTTTAAGTCATGTCGTTTACAAACTGAAGTTTTGAAATTCTCACTTGATTTTCTGCAGTTACAAAGTATATTATAGTTTTACTGATAATTATTAGGTGTCATTTGTGTTTGTATGTGCCTGGTTCTGTGTTTTTTAATGTATTTTTTCTGGAAAAGAAACATTCATCAACATACATTGTGAATCCTGAAGTTTTACTCATCTTGCATATGGACTACAAAAGCTTTTTATTTTTTATAGCAATCAAATATTTACAATGCAAAGTGTCATCTCCTCCTCTGGAGGTCCTGAGGTTTATCTTCCCTCCATCTTTGTATTTTATGTATGTATGGTGATGCATTCCCCAGACTGCTGATTGTATAGTGTTTTATTTAGAGTAGATCTTCCTCCCAGACCAGGCTTTTAGCATAGCTTGTAGTTCTGTGACCCACTTCCACGCAGACCTGAGGCCTGAAATGAGAAGGAGGTGAGAGCTGCTGGGATCTTCTGAGAGTTGAGGGGAAAAAAGACGTCGTTTTCAGTACGAGGAAACCTTAATGTGAAAACAGGTATGAATTTGAACGACGGGAGAGGTGGAGGAGAACAAAATGAATCAAGAGAGAAGAGCTGTCGCAAAGAAATTTGACTATAGCTAACAGCATCCTGTAAAATAATCATAGTCCATTTAGAACAGTACACTACAAAGGTTGTTAGGCATTATCTTCCCACTCATCATTTGGTGTCATTATGATGCTTACATGATGATTTCATGAGGATTTATCATGCTGCTTTGAATTAACGGCTTCATTTTGAAAGAAAAAAATCGATTCAGTGGCTTCATGACATTATATTTTGCAGGTCAGACCTCTGAACAGATCAACACTGTACGTAGAGTGGAAGCAATTGGCCTCTAAATCAATTAGTCCCGAGGTTTTATTGAAAGGGGAATGTCAAAGGATTATAGGGGTTAGTCTGATTTTCTGCCTCGATGTAGCAAAGCTAATCCGACAACAGTTTAATAATCACTGTTTCCACTTCAGGTGATTGAAAAATGCTCTGCGGCTGTTTAGAGGAGAGTCTTATTTAGCGTCAGTTAAAGGCCAGAATGTTACAGGCTCTGCTCTGAGAAGCAGGCACAGCAGGAAATTACTGACAATTCTGTAGCAGGCATGCCAGGACTGTGGGGGGCGCTGTCTTATGGAACAAACAGAGAAGGAGAGAGAAGGCGCTGAAGTCAACAACAGAGACACTGCCAGTGAGTATGTGTGTAGGTGGAGAGGTGAGACTGTGGTGTCATTGTTTACAAGGTTTTCTTCACTGGATTGCAAGAAAAAATGTTTGAAGATTGATTTTCTCAAAGTGCTTTTGGTCCCTGAATGTCACAGCTCCATGATGAGCGGACAGCCACGGTAGAGACTTGTCTAGGTACTTCTAAATCTGTCTTGAGTGTTAATGGGTCTACAACCGAGACACAATATTCACATGATTTCCTCTCAAGTATCCGAATTTGACCTGAGGGTGATTAAATTGAACAAGACTCCCGGCGCCTGATAAACAGATCGGAGGATTCCCTCTGAATTACTTATCTGGCAAAAACCTTCCTGAGGGGTGCAGTTTGCTGGAAACATTACCTCAAGTAACCCCTGGAAATGATCAGGGAACACAGAAGGACAGCTATTGAATGCTCAAGTTGCACCTTGAAGCAGGCGTCCTGCAGCAGTGTCGCTCCAGACCACTGAGAACAACAGAGTCAATCGTTAACGCGAGCAGACAAGAAAGTGGACAGAAGAAATGGCGTGTATCTGTTGCCTGTTCTGAAGAGCCTCGGTTACTGCGGGTGGTAAGGAGGTGCTGTGGTTTGAATTTGGTGTGAACAATATCAAAGCACGGATCCCTGCTGCCTCTTTAGAGAAGGTCAAAGGTCACGGTGTCATAATGTGGAGGACATTTCCAATTTTCTCAGCACACAATTTAGACAAAATACCAAACTTAGCGACATTTTAGAAAATAGGGTATCAGAGTACGGCTGATAGTATTTGCTGAACAGTAATTATTGAAGGGCTTTGATTTAAAGGGCACTGGGACACTCAGGCTGTCTCATGTCATTTCTCACACTCCAGCAATATCTTTTAAACCCCCTGCATCGAAAGCAGCGGATCAGAATCATGACTTAATAGTTTTCTCCCCCCACTAATGGTCGTCATGCTGCGGTCATACGCCATCACAGAGCGGATGTAGATGCAGGGGAGAGGGGGAGCGGAGGGGGGGGTGCTCCTGTAATCTATGAAGAGATGTGAGCTGACGTGGCTTACCGGGACGGGAAATGTGATCGCACGAGCAGCAGGCGCGCTCCAAATCCCAGCCCCGCCAAGCTGTTGGCTGCAGCGAGCCGGCCCGGCGCGACCTCCCCCAGGGCATCCTCCCGAAAAAAAAAAAAAGTGTGACATCATTTTTGAGAGCATCTGCACGGAGCGATTGGAAAAGGTCTCTGCCTGTTAAAACTGTGCTTTTTACGAGCTTCCCACCACCACCGCCGCCGCGCCGCCCCTCCCCTCCTCTCCCCAAATCTCACAGCACCTAATGAACAAAAAGATGTAAAATTCATGCGCCTTCATTCATTATTTAATATTAATGAGAAAAAAAGCAGCACAGGGTGGATGTGGTGGAGAAGTCAGGCGAGCTGGTAACTGGGTCACCCTCCAAAACACCATTTTTCACCTGCTGACACTTAAGCACATTTTTACGTGTAAAATATTTTCTAAATAACATCCTGCCGAGTTCTTTCCAAAGCTTATTATGAGATCATAACATGGTGCTGCTCTGCTCCATAAAGCGAAATTGGAGGAACCACAGACCAGAGTTGGGTGTGATCTCAGAAAGTAGCAGTTCTGCAGTGTACAGAAGGGTGAAAAGGCTTACGAAGGGACTCTTGGTTATAAATGAGGAGCAAATTTGATTGGTCATTTATTGGCTTGGCTTCTTTACTCTGATTACAAGACGCTCCATGAAGGAGCTGGTGAACAGAGCTAAAAGAGATCGAACAGGACAGCTGAGCTCCCTGAGAATGAACAAGAAAGAAGCGAGGCTTTTATATTTACGGAGTCTTTAAACAACGGATGACCAACTCTTCTTTTGTTTTTTTGACCTTTGGCTGCTCCCTGTTCCTGTCGCTGCGGTGGATCATCCTGTGATCACGTCTCTGTTCGTTCTACAATCCTGCAGGAACTGTTTTCAGAAGGGAATCAAGGAGACTTAAGTTACAGTGAGGGTGTAATGGTATATCTATGGGTATTACAATAAATTACATACTTGAATATCGGTGATTATGGATCGTGAGCCAATGTCTGAGATTCAGATGCTGAAGTCCGAGTGATCTATGGATCAGCTGTAAATCTCCCAGTGAGCAGGACTGAGGTCTTTCAGCTCCGTCTGCTTTGAAGGAACGAGGCTCACTGAGCTGATAACACTTATATGCATCAGATTCTGATCCATCATCGGCTGCAGGGCCTCCAATAGCGCCCCTTCCCCCCCTCTCTCTCTCCCTCCACTGGTCACCTTTGACCATTTGCTCTTTCTCTGATTCCTGTGAGAATGTTTAACAGTGTAATTTCACTCAGACACTTTGTGTGAACAAAGACGTGGACTTTAGCCTGTAAAGTTGCAGTGTAGTCAGTGATTACCACCGCAGCGATTTCCCTTCACGTCGATTTGAGCGCGGAGCTCCTGTATCGACGGTGCGTCTGCGTTTCTCTGCAGACTCAGCAGCGACGCGACAATTCACCAGATATGAATATTAGACAAACACAAAACATGTGGTTCCACTTTATCGGACTGCAGCCTGGAACGTCCACAGCGAAGGGGGGGGGGGATTTCCATCCAGCTGTTCACTCTTTGGCATGTCGACCGGGAATGTGGAAAAGTGAAGAGTGAAGAGCTGTGAAATGTTGTGTGGCGATGAAGCCAGTGTGTGACAGGTGTGAGTGCTGAATAATGCATCAAGCTGGATGCTGTTTTTCTTCGGAACAGGGATGGAAGCATGACAGCTGGCCATGTTGACAGTCCATCCATTTGGATGTTGATGTGCAGTTTTTATACCAGAGAACCAAACTGTGTTCACACGTAAACTTTGAAAGTTACTTCATCACTCCACATGAGAACTATGTGAAAAATGTGGGAATATTTAGACGTTTTTTATCTTGTGTATGTACAAATGATGCGAATCCAATAATCTAAATAAAGGCTGTTACCAGTGGCTGTTCGTGACAGACTGGTGACCTGTAGTGTGGATGACGGCCCTTCTTTACAGAAACAATGACTGTGTTTGGAAGTGACTTGTCAGCAGTGACAGGTGAGGCCGTGGGCGGCTTAAGGGACGGACTGGGCTCAGGTTGTTTGTGTTCAATAGGAGCTTCGAAAATAAATAGTAAAAATGATGAAGTGAGGAAAAACATGGCGACATACATTCACATTAATTACTTGATTCCAAAGACACCAGATAACCACAGAGATGGACAGATGGCTACACAGCGATGAAACAACCGCAAAAACACACAGGACCAGGAAAAAAAAAGACATGATCACAAAGACACAGATGATCAGAAAATCACTGATCAAAGACATGTGAGACAGAACAAATACAGAGAGTAGAGGACAAAGACACGAAAATGGACCAGAAAGAAAGAAACTGCCAGAGAATCACACACAACATTGAGTCATCATGGAGACATTGTACATCCTTGAAGCAGGGTGGGAGTTAGATGGCTTTTTTATGTGCTAAGTGAATTTATCTTTCATTCTTAATCTTGTTCATGTTCTCAGTTATCGTTCTCCTCCTTTCACTTCCTCTTGTTTTTATAACTGTCATCACATTTAAAGAGAAAGTTAAACAGTGTCTTAAAACCAAAGACACACCACAGTGATCACAAGCCCTGCTTTTCTCATCTATTGTGTTCTACTTCTGTGAATCTTCGGCAGCATGTCACCCTCTGAAATCCTAAAACGAAGCGGGGGTGAGCTGTTGCAGTTTACCGTCCTCGGATCCACGCAGGCTCCGGTCGCTGAGGGGTTAAACGTCACTCGGTAGTAGGAAGTGGGAGGAAGGAGCCGAGGATGGAGCGGAGCCCGCGGAGCAGCCGCCGATCGCTTCCCGGCAGAGGAGCGGTGCTACACCCGCGGAGGACCGAGTGAGCGCGTCGCGCGCCGGAGGACAGAAAGACGGACTGATCGGCGTCCAGCTGGGACAGAGAAGGACAAGAAGTGACCGTCCGGCATTCACCGCCAGTCTGTTTCCTCACCGGATGGACGCGGAGAGGCGCTTACAAACCACCGCTGATCGTGTCTTTTTTTAAATCATCATTTTATTTTAAGGCACAGAGGCGTTAGAAGCGTGTCGATGCACGATACCATCGGATTTTGTGGGTTCATGTGAGACGTGAACGCGCCGGAGCCCGCGTAGTGGAGCGTGCACTGGCGCCTTCACACCTCGCAGACTTGGCTGTTCGCGGCGCTCGTTCGCTCCGGTAACATGTTCAGGATTTCGGCCGCGAGCTGATTCGCGGCAGGTGAAGCGTCTCCCGGTGAAGACAGGGGGGGTGGGGGGACACAAAGTGATGTAATCCCCCACCGCGGCGACCACCAGGAGCCGCTCACCTGTTTAGGGGGAAAAAAAGCGCTCCACAAGTCTGTGATCGTGATTTATCGGGAGGCGTCCGCAGCCGCGAAGATGTGCGCAAACTTGTGCGCTTTATCTAATCTGCGGTGTGATAGCGCGGCCGGTGGTCTCCTCGGAGAGAGGGGGGGCTCCTGCTCCTCTGGGTCCCAGCTGGACTTCGGTTCAGTCAGAGGGCGCTGATCCCACCGTGCATCATCCCGCTTGTTCAGCACTTCCCCGCACGGTATCAGGGAGTGTGCGTCAGCCGCTGGCAGCCAGCACGGGATGTCTGCTGGGGTCCGGCGCAGGACCACCACTGTTTACACTCTGGTCAAACGGGAGAGTTTGGGGGCTTTGAGATAAGACTCGTGGTCGCCGTTCTTTCTAACAGAGACCCCCGGAGAGTCTTGTTTCTCACGGGTTTTTTTTTTTTATCTTAGTGCTCGACTCTTCTTCTCGAATTACAGGCTGATAGTATTTGTTTCCTGTGGGCTCCTAATGTGAGCAGCTGCTCGCCATCCTTCGGACATTTCGGGCGTAGTAAATTTGGAGCAGCGCGTGTCCGCTGAAAGCCACGCGAGAGTTGACTAGGGTTTTTTTTTTTTGGCGCCCCGTCGCGAGACCCGCCGCCAGGTGGGCACCTGGACACGTGCCATGGACGACTCCGGGATCATCCGGAGAAGGAGGCTGCAGGTGAGCAGGACCCAAAAGCTGTCTGACTTTCACTGTACACACCTCAGAGGTTCATGGTCGCTGTGCACGCAGAAGCGACTTCTACCTGTGGATCATCGTGCGTGTGTCGCTTCATTCGCCTAAATTTAATGTAAAGATTATCGCTAAACTTCATATTTATCGATAAGTTTGGCTGTTTTGGAGCTGATTTATGACACCTGATAGGAAACAGTTTCAGGGAGACATAAAAGTTTGAGTTCAGATTCAACATCATAATATTAAAACAAATTTCTCCAACTTCTGAAAAACAATCTGTTTTTTAACCATGTCACAAGTGTTAAATGTTTAAACATGGAGTCTGTTGTAAACAGCTGCATTATTAAGATAGTTGTAGCCAGTGCTCAGTATCACTCTGGTGTAGCCTTTGGTGACTTCATCATGTAGAGTTGAACTATTTCAAAATATCCACTGAGTGCTGCCATGAAGTCTGTTTTTATTCCAGTTTGCTTTGAATCCAGAAGTGTTTCTCGTTCTGTGGACATCATTTTCGTGCACAATAGTGGCTGAAGCTGAGTAACACTTTCTTACTCCCGTGTAAAAAAACCTTTCCGACGGCTTCGACAATAAACGTAAAGAGGAAGGAATCATTTTCAAATGAGTTCGTCCAAAAACTAGAGAAACTGAAATGTTTGGGACTTCACTCACACCAGTTGTACCTGGTGAAAAGCACCAGCACGTGTGCTTTGTATCGATCCTTTTTCCTTTCTTTTATTTTGAAAGTTGCCGTGTTGTAAATATTCAACTATTGCCGCAAAATCCTCAGTAAAGGAATTCTGCCTTTTATCTCAAGTTCTCCCACTAATGGGATCAGAGGGTCCTGACATGTTTTTGCTTCAGGATTAACTCCAATATGATCATCAGGCAATGATAATCACCTCTCCACTGAACACAGACGACCTAAAGGAGTTTGAGGGGGTGGAATAGATTATTTTGTTGCATGTTACATTTTCGCCCCGCTGCTTGTGTGCTATGACTGACATGCCAAGGCACTGGCAGAGCTTTTTAGGACCCCCCCCCTCCTCCTCTAGTGTGGTGGGCGCGTGAAACTAATCAATTGAGGCAGGCGAGGCTCATGATGCAGGGCACCGTCTGCCAGTCTGTCTCAGCTTCCTGGCGAATTAATTCACAGAATAAGCAGTTTGATATCCCGCTCCGGAGGACCGCTCCTCATTCATGGCAGTTCTGACACCGAATCTCCCGCACAACTTTTTGTTGTGCAGCCGTGGAGCGAGGTAATACTTCGGCTCATACTTTCCACCCCTGCAGCTGCGGTGCTCTTCCAGTAATGCAGCAATAAATTAAAGATATCATGATAAATGCCCCCCTGTAATGGAGTTCGTCTAGACACTGTGTCGTTTTCAGGACAAGACTGTCCGCTATCGCTGGCAGCTCTGCCAGCTCTGCCTCTGTTGAACTGTACTTATTGAACTGTATTTGGGAGATTTCCACTGCGCTGTATCTCGGTGACATTTAGACTCGAGGCGTCTGATGTCCGCTCTGCTTCCAGAGCTTTTAAAAGTGCAGAGGAAGATGGAGCAGCTTTCCTCAGGCACCAATCTAACGTTTTTGTGTCTACTTCCCGCCCCCCTGTTTATGTGTCGTCTAGTAAATCAACATGTGAAAGAGCCTTTTAATCCTCCTAAATTATAGATTACTCTTCCAGTTACTGTATGGATTAATCCTCTGAGCGCTAAAAATCTGTAAATATCATCATCCCATTACCTTAAGCCACTTGGGTCGTTTTCAGACAGCGTTTGTAGATAATAATCAGTCCAAAATCTTTTTTCGGGTGAATATCAACAACACAACGACTCATTCGAGAAGCCCAAGCTTGCATTTAAGACAGAATTTCACTGAAGAAGTTAAACAATATGTTATTTGATGGTATAATCAGTTTGGACCCCCAGTTCAAAATGCAGCTCCAGCTGTTGCTACCAATTTTTTTGGCCTTCAAAAAATCTGTTTAATGCTGTTTCTAGTGTGAAGACTCAGCTGTTGGATGAAATGTCAGAATAATAAAGACTTGTCCTGATCACAAGTTTCAACGTTCAAAGTAACTCAAACATGCATCAAAAATTCAACAGTATTCTGTTTAAACTTCATTAGGAATGAGGAAAACTAAAGAGTATTTGTCTTTGCCATTATTGAACAACTGAAAGCCTTTTCTCCACTGCACTCACAAAGATTTCTTTTTTAATCGACTTTAAAGTAAACTCTTTATTCCTTCAGACTGGAGCACAGACCTGGTGCATGAACGAAGTGAAGACTGTCGGATCGGATATGAAAATGAAAAGTTCTTGCAAACGTTTACTGAAGCCTGTTTGGACAAAAGAATTAGTTTTGGCTCACTGACTGTTTTATGCAAGACTGAAGGTTTTGGCACTGTTCAGCATGGAGATTGAAAGGCCTTCAATCACTCTGCTCCGCTCAGTCGCTTTGTGTTAGTGAAACATTTCCTCAGAAGTTCTTTTATAGGTGAATTTCACCACCGGAGACGTTTCAAAACAGGCGATCTGGCACGAGACAGTTTGATGTGGAGTTTGAACTGGAAAGAACATGCTGAGACACAAACCCTGCAAAACAGACTTAGTGTCCAACCGGCACACACAAAAAAAGATGCCTACACTTACATGAAGATTGTGTGTGTGTGTGTGTGTGTGTGTGTGTGTGTGTGTGTGTGTGTGTGTGTGCGCGCGCGCGTGTGCGCGCACGGGCCCACTCTGTGCCAACATTGAGCATCTTGTCCGAGCTTGTTTGTGTGTGTGAGCATAACATTCATGCTCAGATGTACACATCAAATCGACTCCGACCTCCCAGCCTTCGCTCTCCACTTCCATTGAAGTGGTCGATATCCATATCTCAGACAGAGGAGGGCTAAATGCTGAGGATGTGGTGCAGTTGTCAGGCCCATTAGCAGGACTAATGGTGGCCTAACAGCCCCGGGTACCCTCGGGGAGGAAGACCAACCACCAGCAGCAAGACGGGCTGAAAGGGCTCGAGGAGGGGTGGGGGCAGCATAGATTAGAAGTAGGCAGCAGCTGTGGGCTACAGGAGACCCCAGTTAAGTGGCTATTACAATATGTGGATCTCTTTACAGCCCAGATCCACTTTCACACCGGAGGGACAGAGAGGAGGGAAAGGACTGTATGGATGTTTGATGTTTGTGACATACAAATGACCACTCCACTGGTCATCAGTGAGTTTGGATGCTGAGCTGACAAATGCTACAATAGAACTTTAACTGAGCTCTTCTGATCTTCTCCATTTGTTTGCCTGCCAGACTGCCTGAGCACCACAGAACAGTTTTCATTGCCTCAGTGTGGGAAATTGAAAAATAGTGACTATGACTGCTGAATGCGGAGCAGAGATGTGTTCTATGAGTCGAGCGCACTGAGCTCTACATTTCTATTGTCCTACTTTTTCTGTGACTTTTGTCATAAACACAGTCAAGTGATGCAGAAAGGCCGAATGGAAACTTTATTTCACCCTCTGCCATTTTTACTTCACACACACTTCCGCTAAACCCGAAAGTGCACGTGTATAAGTCCATTCACATAGTGTTGCTCAGCTAGCTAAGCAAAATTACATGCACACGTAGGATGTTTTTGCTGGCAAACCATGTTAGCGAACATTTGTTCGTGGAGTAAATGTTATTGGAAGTAAACTTAGCACAAGCTACTTGGTCCTTAAACAGTTTATATAGGTCGCGACAATGCTAATCTGCAAAATGAAAAGGTTAGCTTTTAGCTAACTTTGTGTGGCTAAGCAGAACCGGGTTTTTACACCCCAGTGGTGGGAGAGCTTCAATGCAAAATGTACACAAGTATGAGCGGAGGTGGACGTTCATCCTGCTGAGCCTGCAATCAGGAGGAATCCACATCAGTCACAGCTGCCCCACCGCGGAGTTGGGAACTGCAGCTGTGGTGCTGCTGTGCTGAACGAGGGAAACCTCTCCCCTTAAACTCGTCTCCTCTGCAGGAGCTCCAGCGGGACCAATTAACCCTCGAAGAAAGGGGTTTGCTTTGCGAGAGGTTCGGAGTTTGGGAACGTTCGAGGATAGACATCAGTTTCCAGTGAGGAGATAAACACTTCAAATGTTTCTCACTGACTCTTTCCTGAGGGTGCTACAAAGTCTGCCAGAACAGAGACGCTTTTCGTCTCTTCAGGGTGCAAGAACGCAGTCGGCTCGAGCCAGGACATCTCATGCTTCACAAGACGGATCTCCTGAGAAAATGTTCCTCGCTGGTGAAAAAGCCACGTGACGGCAGCCACTCGAAAACTCTGACCAATCACACAGCGGCTGTCGGACACCGCAGGAGAAAAAAAGTCGTCTCCCGGCGATAAAGCCGATTAATCTGTGAAAAAACAAAATGACGTCATTCTTTTCTTGCTGCCCCGGCAGAGACAGAGAAAAACCTGTGTTCTCCCAGAATGTGTGAAGCTCAGCTGAAAGATGTAAAAGCAGCCGTGGTGTCTGTGATTTTTCTGCAACATGCTCGATATATTGAAAATAGAAGCTCGATTAGCTGTAATGACGTCGACCGGCCCCCCTCCTTTTTTGACTGGAGCTGCATTGTTTGCTGTCGGGTGTGTGTGTGTGAGTGGGAGTGTGTGTGTGTGTGTGTGTGTGTGTGTGTGTGTGTGTGTGTGTGTGTGTGTGTGTGTGTGTGTTTTTCTCCTCGAAGTGAAGACTGTCGTGCCTTCCAGAGCCGTCGTAGGTGTGCAGCGTGTACGTGCACTTAACCCATATGCTCGTATACTCACTCGCACAAACAAACACAAGTCATGCTGCGTACCGCATCCCTGTCTGATGTAGGAGTAACACACACGCGCGCGCACACACACACACACACACACACACACACACACACACACACACACACACACACACACA
>JAUESF010000074.1:5056570-5067161 GCA_032274765.1 Malacoctenus tetranemus | reverse complement strand
ACACACACACACACACACACACACACACACACACACACACACACACACACACACACACACACACACACACACTTAGAGTTAATAATCTACCAGGTAAAACACATTAAGCATGCACAGGCGCTCGCTCACACCTGTCGCCAGCTCACATGTGCATGCAAATGGATAATCAGTCATGGTCCACCAAGTCACTCGCACACGACACACACACACACTTACTGGGAAGGAGAAAACACACATGTTGTTCATCAGAGAGTGAAAATTATCTTTCATTATGTGCTATTAGGCTGAATCGGTCATTTATTCTTAATAATCTCTCCTTTAATTGACTCTGTGTGATAAAGAGCTCGTCCATTTAAACGTTTTGTGCTGCTGCGTTTTTATCTGTGACCATTCCAAACATTGTGCTTGCTGTGGGACAATAATGCAAATGTTCCTGGTATGATGGCATTGATAAAGGAGAATTTAGTGACGTATTAATCTAAATCTGGAGCTTGAGGGCTTCTTTTCCTTTTTTGACTCACGGTTTTGAACGCAGCATGTCGTCAACTACGAGTATGTTTGATCATGTTCATGTATGAAGCTGATTGACTTTGTTTATTATCCGAGTATAATTTCAGCATCCCTCTTTACATGCAGCACTAAGCACTCTTCGATCATCTTGTCCAGTTTCACATCAACTGACTTGTCTTCTGCCTAAACACATTGGTTGTGCCCACGGGCATGTTGGTCCTAAAATAAGGTTTTGTCAAGATCATTATTTGCTGTCTGGAGGCGACGATTTCACTGATAATCAACTAAAACCAGGCGTGAGGTCGGTGGTGTCGTGTTTTCAGACTGCGTTCTGGTTGCAGAGTACTTTGTGTCTTTGAAAGCTTGTAGCGTATAAATATGTTGTTTACTGGATGCCTGCAGAACAACACACGATATACATGAAACATATATTTTATATAACAGTGTGGGGATGTTTAATGAGTATTGCACTTTTATATTAGTGTTGTAAATTGATGATACGACAGTTTTATTGAACGTTTTTGCGAGTTTCCCGTTGCCACAACATCCCTGCTTCTGTTTTCCACGTGGCACTTTAAAGGTTGGTGTGGACGTTTGTTGACAGCTGACTGAGTTTAGTCTTGTGTTTACAGGCAGCTTTCGACCTGATAAAAAAGATCTTCCATTTCTTCAACGTGCTGTTTCAGCACTAACAATAACGAGTAAATCAATGAAGCCTGAAGGTGTTTTTGATGAATTGAAATCATTTACTCATGCGTGTGTTTGAACACTTTTGTGTTGGGTGAGAACAGTTTGCAGGCCTTTCTGGATCCGGTGATAAACATGCTCTGTCCTTATGTTGCTGCCCACTGCCTTCTCTCCTCCGCTTTGTTTTTTTCTCTCGGACCCCCTGCATGCAGGAAGCAAAACAAACCTTTTGCATCCAGCAAAACAAAACACAAAAAAGCATTTATTCGCTTTGCACCTTTTGTCAAACCCGGGAAGACGCGGCTGACGCCATCACACGTGCACACTTCACGCGCTCTCACGTATCAGAGGCTGCGTCGCCCTCGCAGCTCTCCCGTCGGCCGTGGTGGCCGTCGGCAGAGGCCCACACAATACCAGCATGCACCATTGGCCCCAGTGAATCATTCTCTTTGTGAATGACAGCGCCGCACACCTCAGCGCTACTCCCCTGTCACACACAGATTGAGCCCGCGTGATGGATTACACGTTGGATTATGATGGATTATAAGACTGGCGTTCACACAGAAAACACACAAACCCTCTTTGGCTCGGTGGAATCAGCCACACTGTGACTCACGGTATTGTGCTTCGCTGCAGGATGAGATCATCTTTTATTTGTTTTGTTTTTTTTACTTCCTGGCTGTAGATCGGAGCCGCTCCAGTCTGCTCCTCACCTTCGTTATTTGTTTAACACAACTTGTCTGTTTCTCTCTGCATGCGGCGGGCAACGCTGAAAACTGTTAGAGATGTCACCGTTCGCTTTGGAGAGTGTGACTTCCAATGGGTTGCTATGGTAACACTGTGCATTCCCCGTCATGTCTTCCTCCCCTCTTGTTTGCGCTTCATTTTTCTGATCAATTCATAATGAAAAGAGAGAGTGTGTTTTTCTTTTCTTTCTCGATTAACCAAAGTGGATCGTATATTTAGAGGGAAGTGTCTTATGCTGAGCAAAGCTCGCTGTTTCGTCTTTGCGCTTAGTATTCATGTATGCATGAGAAGATGACTGAATCAATCCAAACATCAGGTGGCAGATGATGCAGTGCAGGATTGTAAACTGACAATATGTTTGTATTTGACCACCAAACTGAGGCAGCTTCTGATTTATGATTTGAAGATGGCATCGTACTGCATGCAAACTGTTTCCACTGCACTCCCCCCACCACCACACACACACACACTCACACACACACACATACACACATACACCTTCTTAACCAGATTGAGTTGGGATGAGCCCAGACTGCACGGCCACAGCCGTGACAGAGTGATTTAAAGTCACATTTACACACATATTCCCTCCACCTGCTTTCCCCTCCGACTCTTATCTCCTTTGCCTTCCCAGTCGAGTGAATCTGCAGTTGGCTGGCCAGAAGCCCCGACAGTCCCCTATAGCTCCTCCTATAATCCTCGCTGACCGACCGCTGCTAATAATCAAGAGGAGGATTTCTCTGCCACTCAGGCCCGAGATGATTGGAGGAGGGAGATTAATGTTACCTGCAGTTTCAATAGGCTGTCTTACTTTATCTGCACTTCATTTAGGAAGAATGTGATTGAAAATGCTGTTGAAGTTTGAGTGAGTTTTCGAGGCGATTTGTGAGGTTCATTCTTGATTCGCTATCGTAAGTTAACAGAAACTGTGGCTGCTGATATTAAATCATTTGCAGCGATTATCTTTAACAAAGAAACTGGAAGAATCGTCAAAGGGACAAATTCAATGCAACTCAACATTCAGCTCATAAGATTTGATGCCAAAACTCAAATCGCACATTAGTTTATTTTGTCGGGGTTTATTTAAATTAAAAGGTTACAGAACGAGGTTATCACTGAAACTGATTAATCTTTTTTCTGGTTTAATTTACAAAACCAGAACGTGACTTTGTGATAGCAAGACTGCCGACCTCTACAACATCCCCAGGTTTGTTCCTTCTGCGCTGCTGTTGAATAACCAGTGATGAAACCTGGCGGCTCCGTGACACAGGAAGCTTTCGCTACACGTCAAAAGCTCAAACGTGACAACTCGTCAGGTAGCGCGGTGGCGCCGCGGTTAGCATTCTCACAGTCAGTGTGAATGTACGCATGTATCTGTCTGACTTCACTTTGTTGGCTCTCTGCTGGATTTACAAACCTTCTATAGTTGTACTCAGTGACAGCTCGATAAAGTGGTTGCAGATGTTAGATGGATGCAGGACGAGGCCTGTTTTGATTGTGGAGCGGGTCATGAAACGAGTTGTCTTTCAATATCAAGGTTGGTGAGCCGATCCTTTATCTCTGCCTCTCCTCATGTCACAGTGTCCTTGAGCGAGACATAAGAGTTGTTTCTGGTGGAAGGTGAGCGCGTTGTGTGCACGCGTACCTCCGTACCTACAGATAGTAACCAAACCGAAATGCATTCCAAGCATTCTAACAGTGTCATTGGTTACTTGCATTCATATAGTAACAAAGAAAAAAGGGCAGATTGGACAGAATAAAAACTCAGACTCTGTCAAAACCTTTCAGCTGCTTCTTCAGCGCGTTGAGTCGGCTGAAGCTACAGTTCGACAGTTTAATTCAGCAGACGCTTTTGTCCAAAGCGACGTACAGCACAAGCAAGAATTTAGACAGTAGGAAGAGCTTTAGTAAGTGCGACAAAGTGCTAAAGTTTGTTGATTCAGCTGCAGAAACAAAATCGAACAGTATTTATTGTTGTCACCAACTCAGATTACTTTTAGCTCCATGCAGCTCGAGAGCACCAATGGCTGTTATTTTCGGAAGGCAGACTTAGGGGAAAAAATAGCATGAGAATCATTACAAATAGCTTTACCGGCCTGCACTGAAAAATAGCAAATGTAACATACGACCACCAACAGAGGGGTGTTTCTGGCCGCCCTCCTGCTGCGTCGCTCGTATGTGCGCTTTACAGTTTTAGCAGGAGTCAAGCAACACGTCTGTGAGTGTGACCTTTATTGGTGAGAGTGGCAGCTGGAATATAGAAGAAAGAGCAGAGGTCCTATTTAACCTTTCATCTTCTCTTTTTTTTTTACAGTACAATTGCTTTGTGCAGGATGCCCTTTCTGCTGCATTCATTTAGGATAACAATGCTGTAAAGCAAAAAGACTTCTGGGTTCAAGGGGAGATTAGATTGCTTTTCCCTTCGTGGGCTCTCATTCTGCTGCTGTCTTTAATCATCCGGTCGACTGTGCGGAGCTTTAAAGGGGAGTTAGAGAGAAAGAATGAGTTTTTTTTTTTTTTTTACTTCACACGTATCAATTATTCATCATTTAGAGAGTTAATTTGGGAGAAGGAGAAAGCACGATGAGCCTAAAGTGGGATGAGGAGGGGAAAAAATGAAGGAAATGAAGAAGATCCAGATGAGTGATGCGTGATCCAAAGATGTTCACGGCATTTTGTTGCAATCGAGAGTAATTGGGAGAAAGGGAGAAGTCATCGAAGCGAGGCAGCTTTGGATTCAGTCTCTCAGACACCCCACCTGAAAGTGAATCACTTGCCGTTCGACGGCTGGCTTGTCGACTTCAGCTGCTGTGGATGCGATGAATCATGAATCAAAAGCTAAGAATATGTTCTGGAGTGAAGCCTGAGAAGCGTAAGCTCAAGTGACTCAGCTTTTTGATTGAGAACGAGCCCTGATGAAACTGTGGATCCCTTTTTTTTTTCTGAGACAACAGGTTAGAGGACGAGTGGAACGAGTGTCGATTTCAGGCTGCTTTAAGAGCAAAACTACGGAGGAGGAAAAGTGAAAACTAACAGACTTTCCACAGTTTGGCGCGGCGTTCCTTCGCACTTCCGTCACCCTCCCCCTCCTTCCTTACCACTCTGTTCTCATTTTCTGAGAGAGCCGAAGCGCAGGATGATGTTAAGCCACTTCTAACCCTCTGTCCAAAGCTAATGCATTTCCCTTAAATATTTCAATATGCCCCTCCTCTGTTCTGCAAGGTTGAGTACAAGCTCTCCCTTCAGCTGGCGCCCACAGAGGCGCGCTGCCACCGATAAAATCCTGCCAGGGGTTTGATGTCTGGCAGTGCCAGAAACAACTGCTGAAGGCTCGCGTCATAAAAGGTGGAGAGATAAGGAAGGATGTAGGAGTCGCGCAAGACAGGGATATAGATTATAGATACGGGCTCTGTGTTTTGTGTAAGATACAGCACAGTTTTTACTGTGAGACCATACTTTTGTGTGTGTGTGTGTGTGTGTGTGCGTGTGTGTGTGCGTGTGAGGGCTGTGATTTAGTGCACTTTCTGCAAAGAGTAGCAGCTGGCTGATGCAACGTGCAGCAAACTGTTTGTCAGATGTGGTTCAGCTCTGCAATATCTGGTCTGACAGGCACTCCTGTGAAACACACACGATAACACACACACATATGAAAGCCTGCCAGCAAACCAAATACACACGCGTGAAAAAAAAAAAGAAAACACCTGGAAAAAAATCCACTTCCCTCTTTATGAGCAGTTATGTAAGACAATAACCGGAGACCGATCGCTCTCTTTTCCCCTTCAGATTGTTCAATGACACATCCATCGGTGGTTCCATGTGAAGTCTTTATGGTTAAGCAGTTTTCAGTCTTTCATGAGAGTCTGTACTTATCCTCGGCGGTGCCTTTCCTGCTCTCCGTCTTCCCTCCATCCCTCAATCACCTCTGCCTTTATGTTCGGTGGCAGCAGCCGTCGTGGGGACGGACCGGGAGGAAATTAAAATCTTTGTGGCTCTGTCGCTTGTCCCTGGTGGATGTGCTGATGTCAATAAAGTCCCGCATTATGAGCCGACACATGTGCACACCAACAGAGGGACCGACTGTACACAGAACGAAAAGCAGACACACGGCAGTTTCACACGTTTCACTACATATTTACGAAGAATAAGGCGTCACCACAAGACGCAAAATATTGTGTTTAAAAGCTTCATTTCTGTTGTATGTGTGGGCAATCATTCTTCGATATGTCATCAATGCTGTGAAGAAAAATACTGAAGTACTCTTTTGTTCCTGTTTGTGTTTCAGTTGCAGGACCAGTAACCGCAAAAGCCTCATATTGACCAGCAGCACGTCGCCAACGTTGCCACGGCCACACTCGCCGCTGCCCGGTCACATCGGTCAGTGCCATGCTCACTCTCACCACTACAGGACACCCAGTAGAGCGCAAACCTCCGCCAAACCACGCCTAATGTTCCAGCGCACGCTTCGAGCTAATGCCACAAGCTAACGAGGCCAATCACGTGACAGCGGCGCGTCTCCTGGATGTGTAGAAAAACTAAAATATTTGATAGAAGCTATAAAATAGAAGCGTTCTGCAAAACACAACAAAATATTTTAAGTAGCTGGATTATGTGAGAAAAAAACCACTTTTGAAATGAAAACACAACACGAAATTTGCGAAAACGAAGGTTTTTGGGTGATCGGTGCAACTTAATGGGTCACTCAGTCAGGGATTCACATCTGAAGGTCTCGACGTTGCTGCTCAGCCTAACTTTGAAGAGGCTGCAGTCTCTTTAATGAAGACATGGTGTTTTTTCTTCATCACAAACAGAATGTATCCCACTGTTGTACCAAAACACCAACAACAGCCCGCGTCCTCCAAACCAGATGTCTATCTGAATGTTTTTTTTTAATAAATCCAGCTCGCTCACTTTTCAATAAACACCGAGCAAATATGCGCGAACAGAGAACAAACAGATGAGAACCTGCTCATCAAAACGCTGCTGCATGAAATGGTGAGCAGATGGATCAGGGCTTAGATGTACATCTCTGTAGGTGTCTTGAAAGTAGGTGTTACAGTGAATAAACAAATCTGTTGTTTACATTGGTTTTTGCTCATGGGCTTATGCCGTGATATTATTCTGAATGTTTCCTGTGAGTGAGACGGCTTATTTCTCCAGACTGCTGACTCTCATGCTCACCTGTGAGTTGTTGGATCATTCCCCTGCCTGATAACTCACGGTGTCTGTTCTTCCCGCACTCTTCCCTCCACATTTGTCTCAACAGGAAGCAGTCCACTGGACAGCCCGCGCAACTTCTCACCAAGTGGACCGGCCCACTTCTCCTTCGCCTCCTCTCGAAGGTTGGCATCCCTCCTTGTTTCACACGATAAGTCACACATGCACCGGTGCAAGAACAGTCGTTTGAAATGGCTGTGAGGGTTATTTTTACCCACAAACTCTTCAGGGGACACTCCCACCCATTCTCAGATGCAGGCAGAGTGTCACCGCGCGGTGTTATCCGCTCTCCGTCCCCGACTGCTCCCGCCGCGTCACTGTGACAGGCGCCACAGCGGGCCGAGATAAATCAGGCGAGGTGTCGGGAATTTGCCCAAACACGTACCCCTCATCACTCACTCAGAGAAAACGTCAGGCCAGGGATTCCATGGCTGGAATTGGGTGGACTGAAAGAAGGTGAAGGTGGTGGGATTGCTTCAGTAAAAGTGCCAATTGTGCTTTTTGGAGGAGCCCAAACAGAAATTGACAATTACGTTTTTGCCGTTAAAAGTAAAAAAGAAAGTAAAAGGTTTTTTGTTGTAATAAATGCTTTCTCTTCTTTTCTACACTACTTCATTTCTCTCAGGGCTGATGGTCGTCGATGGTCTTTGGCCTCTCTGCCTTCCTCAGGATATGGCACCAATACGCCCAGTTCAACGGTACGTTCAACGTGAGAGACGAACTCCTCCCAGTCCACACGTCATCTGCCTTGTTTCCAGTTTATAATCATTTACGAAATGCAAACAAACATGAAAACCCGATTATTTCATCATCACAAAAGTGAAGCAGTAAAGTTCACAAGGTTTGTTTTGATTTGTTGCTTGATTCCATCTGATCTGGAGAACTTTTCCCAGTTTCTCACTCCTGTATTTGAGTTTGGAGTGATTCTCCATCCCAATTTATCGTTAAAGCTGCGTATCACATCGACCTGAACGCGTTTCAGACCGTGAGCTTAGATTTGTTTTTAAAGTAGGTTGTTGAGTTCGTGCTGTCATCAATATGAGCATGCATCCATTCAGTGGGTGCTCAGGTCTTTGTACTGTAATGACAGACTGGGAGTGAGTCACATGCAAATAATGACTCAATTTCTCCTGCATAGTTGCAAAAGCAGCATAATAAAAGCATCATTTATATATCATTATTATGCTTTTCACTGTATTGGAACACCTGCTGCAGGAGTTCATAGAGAGAGAACCATTAACAGCATGTTGGTGGTGATCTTTAAAAAAGTAGGTAGACGCATTGAAGAAAGCTCGTCTGTTTTCTTTGGGATCCCCCAAAAGTTGTACAACAGATGTGACCGTGTTACTCACAACTTTCTGGCATCTGTTGTGTTCTCTCTGTCTTTTACCGCAGCTGCGTCTCTTCTCAACTGAGGGATTTAGCTGTCTAAGTGTCCTTGTAACACAAGACGTGCAGCTTAAAGCGACTCACTGGGAAGTCGCAGCAGCAGCAGCTCAATTAAGTCTCCTGAAGTTCAACGTTGGATTTCAGTGGGTCTTTAAAGCGTCTTTAGAGCGTCTCAGTGAAAAGTCAGAAAACCAGAAAATATCATTCTTTTGTCAGACTTTGTCCCTAATTTATTATTTTAAAAGAGGAGGATTGATTTATCTGCCTCTGAATTAGAAAATGAAGTTCACATTTTGCCTCCTGCTGCATCATTCACAACATAATTTTTGCATCTTTTTATGAGTTTTTTTTGCGCGTTTTTCCCCTTATTTTCTCATAGCTAAAGGCGAGTAAACTAATCTAAAAGCTAATCTGTATTGTGTTGCTTTACTTCCGTTCTGCTTTAAAACGATTACACGTCACAGTCACAGTTTAATGCGCAAACACACACCGAGTTGTTTGTTTTTTTGCTGTTGTGAGTCTGAGACGATTATTTCCTGAACCTCACGGAGGCGAGGACATGCATCACATGTAAATCAGCACTGAAGGTAACTAATCAGCTGTTAGGAGGCGATCGACCTGATTTATCTGCTGCCGACTTTCCTGAAAAAGTGGAGCAGAGATAATTGAAATGAAAACGTGTCTGATATGTATTTCTGCCTTGCAGTTGGGGAACTGCTCCGGTAAGTATTTCTCAACCCATCAGTGAATCCCCAGTGGGGGATAATAAAGTGAGGCTACAGAGGCAAATAAAAGAGTGGAGGTGGAAATGGAATATGAGTTGATGAAAACAGAGAGGCAAAAGCAGCGTTCACTTTTTTTTTTTTTGGCCTGACGTTTGGAGCAGAAGAGGCTACTCAGGGAGAGGAGGCCTGCCGGGGAGCGCTTGGTAAACGCTCCATTCCAGAAATGGGCCTCGATGCGTACGAGGCTCAGGTGGAGCTGTTGACTCATAATCCACTCCCCGTGCGCTTCCGTGCCATCTTGAGCACAGTCGCTTCCCCTGCATCTCCTCCTCTCCTCACACATCATCTCTTTCATCGACGGCTTCCTTTGCCTCTGCTCAGAGCTGCACATCCACTGAAACACACCCAGCCGGTGAGTCATTGATCTCGTCTCACTGGTGGATGAGAATGAAGAAGGTTCCCCTGTCTCTCTCTATTCTCTCCTTCACTGCTCCATCACTATTCTCGCCCCCCCCCTTCCCGTTTGCAGTGCTCGGCTGGTTCATACATGGGCCATTACTCGCTTGATTAGTTACAGCAGGACCCTCGCATACTGAATAGAGCAGATGAAAGAGTGAGATGTGTGCGCGAGGAGTTTTCTATACCAAGAGGTAGATGTGCACTAAATTTATGCAAAGCTGCTGCAACCGTCAGGAATACAAACACTTGACGGTGAAGTACGATGGCGCTGGAGATAAAGGAAGCGTGATTAAACTGCGCACATGAAAAGCGTCAGAGCCTCCGAATTCCTGCTTCTTTCTCTCGGAAACCCATTGATCAGCAGCAGGTCGCGCCGCCTCAATGCTGCAGCAGTTTGATGCCGGGACTGTCGGATTCGTCCCATATTCAGATTTCATCAGTGGGTTAAAGTCAGGTGTGTTAACCGGCGGTCTGATTTACAACCTTCCTCACTGATCAGATGAGGGTTTGTTTCTCTCATTTTCACTTATCAGCTTATTTCAGCCTGCAAAGGCAAACAAAAACAAAACCTGCACCGGGATCTCTTTTGTGATCAGAACTTCGACCTAAAATGCTCTTTGTTGTGTAAACACATTTATTTAAATATTGTTTCGTTTTTTTTTTTTGTTTTTTTTTTACTGCAAACTTATATTTTCTTTTAGAATGGAAAAATCTGTCCCTCCAAAATGTTTGTTTTTGGCCAAAAATGTTTGATTCAAAATCTACAATCTGTGTGTAGGGATACCGTCTTTTACAGCTCCATTCACAAAGTGGGTCGTGTATTCTCTTGGTATGATAATAATCATTAAAGATTATTTTTG
>JAUESF010000074.1:5011923-5025604 GCA_032274765.1 Malacoctenus tetranemus | reverse complement strand
GTCCCAAATCCACGACCACAAAAACTACAAACCACTCCTAAAAATCCACAGTGTTGCTGGTCAGTTTTATGAGGAGTATTGAACTAAACCTCTTCTCTGGTTCTGGTCTCCGTCCTCCCTGCAGTAAAAAGCGCAACTCCTTGTTTCGCAAGATCACGAAGCAGTCCAATCTCCTCCACACCAGCCGCAGCCTGTCCTCTCTGAATCGCTCTCTGTCCTCCAGTGAGAGTCTCCCGGGCTCCCCCACCCACAGCCTGTCTGCCCGCTCCCCAACTCAGGGCTACCGCTCCACCCCTGAGCCCTCGTACCTGGGTAGGCGCCTCAAAGCGAAGTTCATTCATAACTGCACAAAGAAATTGCAATTCATTTTGTGGACATTGAGCTTTGATGTTTACGTTTACCTCAAACATGGACCCTGTTCTTGTATTCTTATTGGTCGTACTTCCTCTCTCTTCAGGTGCTTCCTCTCAGAGCAGCTCTCCGGCCTCCAGCACGCCCAACTCCCCCGCTCCCTCTCAGCACATGAGGCCGAGCTCGCTGCACGGCCTTTCCCCGAAGCTCCACCGTCAGTATCGCTCCGCCCGCTGCAAGTCTGCCGGCAACATCCCCCTGTCGCCGCTGGCCCACACGCCCTCCCCCACCCAGTCGTCCCCTCCGCCGCTGCCCGGCCACACCGTCGGGAGCTCCAACACCACCCAGTCGTTTCCGGTCAAGCTCCACTCCTCCCCGCCCGTGGTCCGTCCCCGGCCCAAGAGCGCCGAGCCCCCGCGATCGCCTCTTCTCAAGCGGGTGCAGTCGGCGGAGAAGCTGGGCTCGCCTCTGACTCAGTCCAGCTCCACGGGAGGGTTGGGGGGTCCGCTGAGGAAGCACAGCCTGGAGGTGCAGCACTCGGAGTACCGCAAGGACGCCTTCCTCTGCGAGCTCGGGCTCCAGAGTCTGCTGGAGACAGACGGAGAAAATTTGCCTCCTAATCCTCCACCGCTGCCCTCGTCCGCGAGCGTTCCAGAGACTGGCGTGCTGAAACCCGTGAGGAGGCTCGGGAGGCAGGAGTCACCGCTTAGCAGGGAAACGCTTTTGGCTGGAAGGGAGAGGGAGGACAGGGAAAGAGGGAGGGAGAGAGAGAAGGAGAGAGACACGGAGGCTGGGACGAGCCGAGTCGGAGCAACAGGCTCGCAGTCGTCTTTAGCGAGAAAACCTCCTTCAGCTGAGCTGCCCCTTCACTCACAGAGCTCCAGGATGAGTGCGGAAACAACTAAAGCGACAACTCCCAGCACACCCACCAAAATAGCAACAAGTCTAAGCGGTCAGAATAGACCTGAGAGGATTTCCCAGAGTCAGGCAGACATACCTCCAAAACAGGTAGACGCCATGGCAGCAAAGCACGTGTTATCCAGCAGTAAAGACGCCCAGGGGCAGCAGCAGCTCGGTGGCAAGCTGGAATCCAAACAGGACGGGGACAGCAGAGGCAGATCTGCTTTATCTGGTGCTGCTTTCAACAAGAGTTCTGCTTCTGGCCCTGACAAATCTTTTGGCATCAGCACGGGACTGAGTGGCGGTCCACTGAGCATCACCAAAACCTTTAAGCCATCAGGTATGGGGGACGGCCTGAGGAAGGTCGACGGCGGCGATTCACGGACTTCGGACCTCGGCTCCAAAAGCCCCAAACTGCCGACTCGCGTCCTCGCGCCTGTCGTTCCTCCGCACGGGCAGCCGCTCTCACTGGGGAAGGTCAGACAGGGACTGGGCCCTGTGAACTGCTACCGCGGCACCTTGGACTGGGAGGACAAGTGTCGCCTGGAGGTGGTGGAGGAGCACTCGCCCTCTCCCTCCCCTTCGCCCACCGCGGTCACCCCCTCCCTCTGCGGGCCCTCCCTCTGCAAGTCCCGGCCCGTCTCCCCCGGCGACAAGACCAGCTTCGTCAGCCAGCTGACCACCGTGGCCAAAAACGTCCTCGGGCCGATCAAGCTCGGCTCCCAGGAGGGGGCGAAGAGCAAAGAGCAGCAGGCCAAGGCGGCCGAGGAGAAGCAGGCGAGCGCTGCGGGAAAGTCCGACAACGCCGGTGGGGGTCGGGCTGCCAGCGGCGCCGCCGTGGTCACCCAGAGTCCTGCCGGCTCGCCGCTGGAGAAAGCTGCGTTGGGTAGCAGCAGCCACCCAAAAATGTGACCCCCCCCTCCCCCGGGACCCCTGGAGGGGACTTCGTTGAGAAAAGAAGAAAAAGATGCCTTTTTTTTGGAGGAACAATGCAACCGAAGACAAGCACTTAAAAACTATGTACATTCCAGTTTGAGAGTATATGAAATGTTATTTATTGATTCCAATCATTGACTGAATCTTAACTTAAAACCAGGAGTGGAAAAAAAAATCTACTGTAAAGGTGCATTTACTGTTGATTTTCTATTATAAATAATTTAACAAGAGGACTCTCAATGTAACGTGGTACACTCTATCAGATGTATATGTGTGGGTCTGTGTAAATGCATGTCATATGGTATGTACTGTACGTGTATAATAGATACGAGAAGGTCAAAAAGTGCTTTACCGATCAAAACATGCTGAATACTGTGAAGACCAAATCAGTCGCTCTCTTTTAGCCGTCAGCTAAACTCTTTTCTTCTTTTCACTGCTTCACACCGCGACGGCGACGCGGTCAGGTCGTCACATTTGTAACAAGCAGCGGGAAACAAAACAAAGTTTCAGTGAACGAGCAAGAACAGGACGAAGCTGGTTTCCACATCGCTCACCAGTTTACTTTCTCGGAGTTACACGGTCAGTCAAAGCCAAAGCAGGCGCTGTGTTTGTGGACGTCACACCGGGCACTGACGAGCTGTCACAGAGGTGTGTGTGTACGCTTGCGTGCGTGTGTGAGTGAGTGCATATGTTTGCGTGCGTGCGTGTGTGTGTGTGACCTCCCTGGGTCTATTTCTGATGGTTCTTGAAGGCTGTGTCCTGCTGCAGAGGAAAGCGGGAGTGACTGAGCTCAGACTCGGTGCTTATCTCCACTTCGCAGGAGGGCCACCACAGCCCTTTTCTACCACCACCTCCCCCCCCCCCCTCCCTCCCACCCACCACCTCCCCCCAGCCTGTGACTGCAGCCACATGCACAAACACACACTCACATTGCCGCAGGAGGCAGACGAGCGGAGTCAGCAGCTGATTTTCATGCATTTAAATCCTTACCCCTGTGGTTCGCGAATTAGGACACAAGTGTGCTCGTGAATAAGCAAGTTAGGATGGTTTTGAGCCTGCGTGGCTTTCCATGGGGACCCTCACGCTCGGTATGATTGACTCAGAAGAGGTCAGGACTGAACGCATCCTGGAAATAAACAAATTTGGATCCAATAACAGTCAGAGAGGGCGATCCCTCTGCTGCTTTACCAACAGATGAATGAATCAAGGGAGGGATTTCGGGTCATTTTCAGAAGCACACACAGGTGATCTCGTGTTGTTTTGAGCCAAAAGTCGGAAAAGCAGACAGTTGTGGATGTAGCATATTGTGATTTGTTTGTTAAAGGGCTCTAAACCTAAGTTAGAGTTTGTGCATAGAGACAAACAGTGAACCAGTTATTGTAAACGCAAGGTTATCAACAGTATACGCAGACTGAAGGTGTAATTAGGTGCTAAGGGTTAGGTAGAAGTCATGATGACCGTGGTTAGACTTTACTGTGTAACATACTAATAAATGTGTAAGAATCAGTCATTTCAGCAGGAGAGCTGAGTAATGTTCCCGGGACACACACACACATTAATACAAACACACACAGACACAGACACACACACACTTCCCCTTCACTGGTCATAGTCACTACTTTTGTGTTGATACCTGACTAAATATCTGATGTATATAATCTTATGCAAATCTTTTACTGCTTGATTGGGGTAGAAAGGAGACTCGATGTTTCAGTTCAGACTTGATTGTTAAATGTAACTCTGCCAGTATTTGATTTTTATTTTCACTGGTTGTGCAAACGTGGAAAGGAAATTCGTTTCACACGACACACATGCACAATTTCAGGTGAAGGACAGAGGTGAAGAACTGAAATGTGTTTTAAAGGGGGATCTTTAATGCTTGGCTGTATTCTCTGTCACAACAATGGCCAGTAAAACATCACTCTGTACGCATGAGGTTTCATAAAGTCGTGAAAAACTCCAATTCAAGGTTGGAACAGAGACCAAACTGAAAATAAGTGAAGTGAGTCCTCTTTAAATCCACACCTGGATACGGTTGGATGACAGATCTGATTGGATGAATGTTATTTCTGCAGCTTTTGCTTATTTAAATTTTTTTCACAGTATAGTTTTACAGCAAACTGTAAATTTGATCTTTCTCTCACTAACACTGGCAGAAATGACCGACCCATCTGGAACGAAAACATCTAAAAATAGCTAAAAGCAGCAAAGTAGGAAGCAGATTCTTGGTCGTACACAATGTAAAATCCTCCCCAGACATGAAGATACAAACACGCTGTCACGTTGACGCATTAACAGCGTGTTTTTCTTTCGTTTGGCTTTGTACTCTACTGCCCTCCAGTGGTTTTCTATTTCATGATATCACAATGGACAACTGCGTTTATTGAAATGTTGCGTTGACAGCTGAGGCCACAGTTGTTTTGCAGAATGGGTGTTTCTAGCCATAGGGTTACTGATTATGCATTTATATGTCTAATGACGAGTTATCTGCAGTAATTATCAAATGGACACTTGAAACAAACTACTATTTTTCCGTTGTCTTCACGTGACTGTTAATTCTCCTTGGTAATAGGGATGGCATTTTTTTTCAATACTGTCTAATGTAATATATTGACTTGAAGGAGTCCTTTTATATGTTGATATAATAAAGGAGTCATCAGGTCAACTGTGATCACCCTCTTCATAAAGTGTACCTGTACTATTATACAGCTGTTCTGTCCACTTTAAGGCCTTTTTCAAACAGCAGTCTCTACTAGTTTTACATGATTAACAAAAAAATCTTTGTGTATGTGTGATTGACAGAAAGAAATGCACTTTATTCAAAAGAAAAAAATCTTTATTTGATATTGTTTGTATTGTTATTACCCTGTAAACAAAAACGGATTATAAAAGTGAACACAAAAGTCCAAAATGTAAAAAACATTCCACATTTCTCTGTTCACTCAAGTTGTATTTAGTTGTTCCACTGGGGCATTTTTGTTTGTGATAGATGTGATTCAAATGCAGACACCTGAAGTGCAGTAAAATGAATAAAAATTCAGAGATTTGTTCAAGACAAAAACTGCCTCCTTGCATTGATTCAGGGAAAATACAGATGCTCCTTTCCTGCCATAACTACTTCCGTTTTTCTTCCAGCACAGATCGCAGACAAAACAGTCAATGAGCAGGGGAAAAAAAACAAAGTGATGAATGTACAACAGTCAGATTATAAAAGTGGCAGTAAGCATGTTTTCCTAAAGACAGTTTACCATTGTGTAAGCTTAAAAGAAACATGGTGAAATTGCTTGGTTGCTACACTACTGCAATGTCCTAATTTATGGTTGTGTGTCTCCACTGCAGTAAAACAAACATCGTGAGCAGTAAAACCTGAAAAACCAATGGAATTTACCAGAATGTCAAACAACATTTCTCAGAATTCATTTCGCGTTTTGACAAATCAAATAGTTTGGTAAAGTTGGAAATATTTGGATGCAGAGACCTGATGATAGAAAGCAAGTGTGGCCTTTTATTTTTAATAATTTGTTTTGTTATTATTTATTTGCTATTATACTATTACATTGCATTATTAGGCTACATAACATTACATTATAATTATTATTCTCTATTTCACATTTATATTTAATTAAATTGGTGGGTTTTTTTCTCCTCCGTGCTATCGCGTTATTTTCAGCCCAGGTAATGAAAGTTGCATAACCGGAGGAGATAAAGAATAATTAGCCAATAGCTCAGTGCGATTGGCCATTATCTGACTACTGACCAATCAGCTTTCCCAGGGCAATGACGTCAGCCTATGGCGTCGCACCAGGAAAGGACAACAGGAAGTAACTGTCCTCTGCTGTCACAGGGAGATGCTAAAAAGCGGCGGCGGTCCACAGGCAAAAACCGGCGGTGTGGAGGCTTATCTCAACACACTGTGGACGCGTTATCTTGTTTGTCAAATGGAGGAAGGATTAAGAAGCGAACGGAAGCGGGGCTGCTCGGTAAAGTAAGAGAAATCAGCGCTTAGTCCGGTCTGAATGTTATCGAGGTGACGCCGGGGCTAAAGTTAGCTGGTCCGGTTGGCTGGTGTCAGGCTGCAGCAGTTCCCTTAAAACGGTGGAAATCCTCGAAATGAGACATATAACAACACAACTTCGAGCAGCTTAACACTGTCTTACATCAGGTATGTTCCTCCCGAATGCACACGCTTTAATATTCGGTCTAAATGCAGCTCTCAAATGACATGTGGGTGTGTAAGAGCGTCTCAGCGAGGGAATAGGTTTCAGAGATCCAGCCGACACATTTTAAGCAGGCAGACACACACTCGGTGTCGTGACAGACGGGATTTCTGCAGCCAGTAGAGTGGATCTTTCTCTCTCTTTTTTTAGATTCAGCGAAGCTAATTACTAAATTGGAGTGCGCACAATCAGATGACTTTCTCAGAGGCTGGAAAAAAGCCCGACATACCGGTTGTCAAATGCTAATCACATGATGTGTGTTGTTTCACCGAAATGTTTCACTCAGCGACTACACACTGCAGTATTGTGTGTGTGTGTGTGTGTGTGTGTGTGTGTGTGTGTGTGTGTGTGTGTTCCCTGTTGAAAATACTACTCATCAGTTTCTGTGCTGACTGAAAGGATTACTGCCACTTCTCCCTGTGTGTTTTCATGCATTGTGAAATCAGCACTTGAAGACTTTTTGAAGCAATTCTGTTCATTTTATTTCATATTTAAAGAACCTGAGTTTCAGGTGCAGGTGCAAGACCAGCGGCGGTCACAGCCCAACCACTGAAGCTTCAGCCTGCTAACAGGCTTCTCGAAAGGGTTATCTGGGGCTGCATGTCAGATTTGGTTGAATTTGATTATTGAAGCAACTTACTTGGTGAGACAAGGTCACATTTTGAGCAACTTTTTCCCAGAATCTCTCTCACAATCAACCATCTCTAGTTGTATGTTACGTTCACCTTTATACTTGGGGCTTAGTTGATTGACATTTTTGTGTCTAAAAGAGTTTTTTCCTAAAATCATGGCTCTGCAACATGCACAACACGGTTGTCTGGAATGTTGTGTCGATAAAGGTTTGCTGGACACTGCAACCAAACTTGCGCAAGACAAAGCCCTGTTCTGGGACACTGATAGTGACAGAATCAAACACAATAATACTGATATGTGTACACAGATGGAGGCCGTCTGGGCAGCACGGTGCTGTAGCGGTTAGCACTTCGCTGTAAGACGACTGAGGTGTGATTCAGAGTCAGACCGTTTCTCTGGACTTTGTATGTACAGTTCCCTCCCACCGCACAAAGACGTGTGTGTTGGGTGAATTGTTGACCGAATTCCTGTAGGTGTGCCTTTGTGTCTTTGTCATGGTCTCTCTCTCTGCTCGCCCTTTTTATAGGCTGGTGACTCTTTCAGAGTGAACCCTGCCCTTTGTGCAGTGTAGACTCAATTAGCCTCCAGTCTGCGTGAGCTGAGCTGGAATAAAGTTTTTACAGATGATGCATAAATGTGGGATGGCTATTCAAAATTGCACCAAATAGTTGGAGGCAATTCAGTGAAAAACTAGGTTTAAATTAAGTGACTTTTATCCTATTGCCAAGTTCTAGTTGTAATTTTTTGGCAAATCATTTATATACCGGAAGGTCCGAAGCACTGAGGATCAATAACCTGACATAAGCCCATAATCAGTCAGTCAGCTTCTATTCACAACAGGATGCTGAATACAAAATCAGCTAAATAGCTTTTCCTGTAATTGACATTAACCCATGCATTGTTTTCATAAGTCATTTCAAGGTAATTGTGGGGGAAATATTCTCTGCTGCGATATAAAAGTGTTTATTTTTCATAGAGTGAACAGAATCCTCAGAAGATCAACAAATATAAAGATGCATTGAGCTCATGCAGAGTCTGGGACGTGTTGTGGTGAAGAGAACAGATGAGCTGAGTGAAGGACTCACAGCCTCTCGCCTCTCTCCTCTTCCTCGCTGTCCCTTCAGTTCTGTGTTGCGATGAGGAGCGCCAGAGTCCCGCTCTGAAGCCTCCAAAGGCATGAACTCGGTCTCTCCCAGCGCGGTGCAGTACGTGGGGGGAGTGATGCAGGATGAGCTGGTGGAGAGCCGAAGGCAGCAGCCGCTGGAGCAGCAGGGCGGCTTCGGGCTGCAGGCGCCTCACACGCCGGATGCCGGCAGAGATGCAGCGGGAGAGCCGGACGAGATGGACAAACTAAAGGCCAAACTGATGTCGGCCTGGAACAATGTCAAATATGGTTTGTGGTCACTTTGCTCTGTAGATTTGAGAAGCATTGCTGCTGTTTTTCCCTCTTTTTATCAATTTGACTTGTGTTTATTTGTATTGTTCCTGCTTGTGAAGGTTGGACCGTGAAGTCCAAAACGGCTTTTAACAAGGTGTCGCCTGTCGTTGTCATGGGACACTCCTATCTGCTGAACAGTGAAGGTGAGCTCTGCATGCACGCATGCATCATGAGAGGAAAAGTGACTGTGGCTAAAAAGAAAACCACGAGGATATGTGGACACGTGTCGCAATGAAGTGTTTGCTGCAGTGGTTTGAACACTTTCCCTACTGAGAGTGTGTGTGTGGATCACAAGAAACCTGAGTGGAGCTCGTGTTTCATTTCTTTAATGTTTAGCTTGTTCTCTCACCCAAGTCAATGAGTATTTTGAGCCAAACATTACAAACGTCCTATGTGCTTGAGTAAACGGACTGTAAAAATAAAGTTGCCTCTTCCTCCATCTCTGCTCCTCCTCCTCCTCCTCCTCCTCCTCCTCTCAGATGAGGTGGATCGGTTCCGGCAGGCGTTCGTGTCCAGGATCTGGCTGACCTACAGGCGCGAGTTCCCTCAGCTGGAGGGCTCCACCTGGACCACCGACTGTGGCTGGGGCTGCATGCTGCGCAGTGGCCAGATGCTGCTGGCACAGGGGCTCTTGGTCCATTTGATGCCCAGAGGTTTGTGCCATTCACACTTTATTAGTATTATACACATATATTTAAGTTTAGGAGAAAACATTGTCAGCGTCCAATAAGACTGGTTCAGTTAACTTTTATTCCAAAAACCGGATTTTATTCAGGTGTCACTTTTGTTTCCAAACAAGTTCTCTCCTCTGAGAAGGTTCAGTCCACTAAATTGGAAGAAACTTGACATGGAAGAATCCCCCCTGACCTCCTTTCATGCTCTCAACCATATTTTTGGTTTGAGTCTTTATTTAGTCACACTTGGTTTATTTTAGCTAAACATTAGCGCAGCCTTTTTATGTACCGATATTTATTTTAGTTTTTCCTCACAACTGATGTGCTGACTTTTGTGCCCTGCTCCGCGCTGCCTGTTGTTCATGCTTGATCTTTTTACAGCACATTCTTACATTGAGCTTGTTTGTATTTGGCTGGCGTTCAAAGTTGTCTCTGACTGCCACGACTGAGACGAGTTGCATTAGATCTTTTGTCCCAGATTCACTGGAGTTTTGATCCGTCTGCATGCCGTCTGTGTAGATTGGTCTTGGCCAGATGCTCAGCAGCTGACTGATGTAGACTTCGAGGTGTTCCGGCCACGGTCTCCGGCGCGGGCGGGAGGAGTCCCCATCCCCTCGTTTGGCTCCATGCGGGGACCAAACTCCCCGGAGAAGCCGAGCACTCAGGCGCCGAAAACGAGCCTGAAGAAAAGACCCGAGTCCGCAAAGGACAGACATGCAGAGCCCATCCACCACAAGCTGCTCACCTGGTTTGGCGACCAGCCACCAGCACCCTTTGGTGTTCATCAGCTGGTAGAAATCGGCAAAGGTTCCGGGAAGAAGGCTGGCGACTGGTACGGCCCCTCGATCGTAGCTCACATATTACGGTAAGGGCTCAATAAGCGTTTACTGTAGGAGACCAGTGTTTGTAGGAATCATTTACACAGTGAATGTAGTTAAATATTTGTTTTTTTCCTTGTTCCTTTAGAAAAGCTGTGGCGAAAACTTCTGTGGTCCAAAACCTGGCTGTGTATGTGGCACAGGACTGCACAGGTGAACACTGAAGGATGACATTTGCTTCATTTCTATTTTTAAGATCAGTGTTGAGTTGAGATACAAGTAATCATTTTTTGCTTTGCTCTATTTTTTTTTACTCTTCATGCAATCTCACCTGTTTCTCCTGGATGCTCCCTCTAGTGTACAAAGAGGATGTGATGCACCTGTGCGGCAACAGTCCCTCTGATCCGTCCAGCCAAAGCTGGAAGTCTGTCATCATTCTGGTGCCGGTGCGGCTGGGAGGGGAGGCCCTCAATCCCTCATATATTGAATGTGTCAAGGTTTGTGTTTCCTCCTCTTCACAGCATTTATCCAGTGACTGCAGGTGCTACATTAGATAGATGGACATGCATAAAGCTACGCGACCACTCTCTGTCTGTCGTTGTCTGTTTATTTCGTGGCAGCTTACAGATACGGGAACTGTTGCGCCACCACAGACAAACTGTGATGACAGTGTGACCTGTCATGCCTGATGGTTGGCAGCTGCTCAGCTGAGCAAGTCATTAGTCGCTCTCATCAGTAGTACCTGAGGGAAGGATTCGCTGTCGTTCAGCGAGACGTGTTCATTGGCTTCAACAACCACCAGAAAGAAGCTGCTTTAATATTCCCTCTCATCCTAAAGTTGCTACGTTACGATCTCTCCAGCACTATCATGGGGTTTATTTTCTTTAGTCGGCCTGTTGTCATGGCAGTCATTGCCATGAACTGAGTCTGCCACCCAGTGGAAAACTTGCATAACATCCATCCCAAAATAAAGCGCCTATTGAAGCGTGTGAAAAGTGACGACCACGTCATTTGAAACAGGCCCATTTGTCTCTGTGTGTGAACTGAATGTGAACGAGCCTTTTGAGTGGAGTTTCTTCAGGAATTTAACTAAACCTTTGTGACCCCCTGAAACGGAAACACCCGGTTCCTTTTTTCAGAACATCCTGAAGCTGGATTGTTGCATTGGAATAATTGGAGGGAAACCGAAGCATTCACTCTACTTCATTGGCTTCCAAGGTGAGAAATTGCAACTCTTTGTTTCTGTACAAATTAAAGGAAGAATGGAGTGCAAAGTAGAGCCCATTCAACACATTGTGTCCTTGTTTCACCCTCTGGGCAAAACAGCATTTTGTCGGACTGCTGAGGACAAATCTGAGTGTTGTGTCTGTTGCCTCTAATTTGCCTGGAGCCTGTGAGCCTGGAGCGAAAATTACCCCGAAAATAATTCTAGTAATGTTTGACTTTTCTGTGTGTGGAGCAATGATTTCTGAAAGGATCACCAGGAAACAATGTTGTAAGGAAGGAAAAACCAACGGCTAACAAACCTTATTTTACTGTGTTTGTTTTTAAAAAAAAATTCTTGTCTTTTAAAAGTATTTAATCGCACTGACTGGCCTCGAACTTGGCCTTGGCTGCAGTCAACCATGGCTTGGTTTTTTGTTCGGTCCAAAGAAGATGTTGGGAAAGAGAAATGGCTCGATGGAGCCGCTGGGATACAAACTTTCTACATTAAATCCTCCCTTCTTGACAGATGAGCAGCTGCTGTATCTGGACCCTCACTACTGTCAGCCCGTGGTCGATGTCACACAAGTCAACTTCTCACTTGAGGTTTGTTGTTTTCTGCCAGGCTTGGTAGGATTTTTCTTTTTCCGACTACAAATCATCTGCTCAAGTTTTCCCTCATTGATCCAAACTGAGATTTCATTGACTGTGTTTCACGCATCCTATTTGTAGTTGACCTTTACACTCTACAATGTTTTGCTGTACAGCTTCAATAAAAATTAAAGTCCACTTGGCTCTGCTGTTGGTTGCCTAACTCACTTCTGTCATCGTCTTGCAGTCGTTCCACTGCAGCTCTCCCAAAAAGATGCCCTTCAACCGCATGGACCCCAGCTGCACCATTGGCTTCTACGCCAAGAACAAGAAGGACTTTGAGTCTCTGTGCTCTGCTGTCAGCATGGTGAGTGTTCACACCGTTTTACCTTTGAATACAGCTTTTCATACAAGAAATTAGAAGTCGATATCACACTTTATTCAGTTTTTTCAATGTGTTTTTCTGGCTTTGAGGCCTGCATACATATGCAGATCTGCAAGTAGTAACTGCTCCTCTTTTTGACTGTGTGGTGACTATATCGTCCTCTCAGGCTCTCTCGTCATCCAAAGAGAAGTACCCCATCTTCACCTTTGTAGAGGGCAAGAGTCAGGACTATGGACTCGAGGGTCCCAGCAGCAATCACAGTGACCCTGCAGCCCACATCCTCCCCCTGGGAAGACTGGCCCGGAGCAACAACAGGAGGAGCAGCGACGAGTTTGTCTTTCTGTAACTTGAATGCAACAGATGCTCTCCCATGTCTTGCCTGTAGGTGGCAGGAGTGGACAGTAAAAAAGAAAAGAAACCTTTTGGAAGAACTGGACAATATGTGTGGAGGAAAGGAAAATGATGACTGCTGGTGATGTTGCAGCAGCAGAGCTGACGGGACTCCTGGAGCGTCGTCTCCCTCACTGGTCGCCACGGCTGCTATCTTCACCTCTGTGTCTGTGGGAATGCTAAGCTAACCGGCCTGTGGTGTTTACTGGCAGGAGCAGTCCTTCATGCGGCCAAGATATTCACCTCAAAGGGTCATGGTTAAAGATTTCAAGTGTTCATGATACTCCTATGTTTAAAAAGGAAAAGCCTCACATTTGAGTAAAATTGCACTCGACTACAGAATATCTACCGAGCATCCTGGATGGAAGCGGCCTGCCTGACATTATTCCTGGCCTGTAATATATTCCGTCAGCTGTACATCTCTTTTTTTAATTTTCACTCTCTGGATTTATTTATCAACTTTATGAATGTGTGTTTGTGTGCGAGTGAGTGTGAGGTTTGTGTAAATTATTTGTTTGGTCTATTATTGTACACATGTATGTGGAACGCGGTGGTGTTTGCAAGGAGCTTCGGGCTCTTTGAACAGCTGCATCTTCATTTTGGTGTTTGTAGTTTGGCCTCGATTCCGCACAGATGACCCGAGGGCCCCGATCACGCACACGCCTCCAGCTTTGACTCGTCATTATTTCTAATTAGGAAAATAAAACACTCCCAGAAATCTGCAGCTACGTCGTTCCAGCAGCTCCGATAATTAATCAGGGTCCCAGGTTGGCTGTGAAGAGAAATTATCCTCTCAGCTGGAGACGGAAGGGTTTCTGTTCCTGTTCAATCAAAGCTCGTCTCATGAAGAAGAACTGGAATATCACACAGACATGTTCACAAAGCAAAACCCAGAATCGCTGTTGAGTTCATGTTCTGGGTTTTACACAACCAAGTCATGCAGCCAAGGCAATAAGAAAAAACTTCACGTGGATGGTGTTTTTGCTTAACCTCCAAACTTCTGTTGCAGCATTTGTTTGGTTCATTCCTTCTTTTTTTTACATGAAAGCTACTGCAAATTGCACTACTACTGTCATTGAGTTTGTTGTCCTGATTAAACTTCAGTCACTGGATGTGTTTCACTCGTGTTTCGTGGGGTTTTATTC
>JAUESF010000074.1:4967210-4978492 GCA_032274765.1 Malacoctenus tetranemus | reverse complement strand
GTCATTTGTCACACAGCAGAATCAGCACACAGCAGGCTGAACATCGATCTGATTCATGTTGTCCAGGATGGAGCAACTGCTGCCTGCGCTCCAGTAAAATGTAGCCTGGAACACCAACATCTTGTAAGCGGCTGCTGACGGGCGTTTAGTCTTTCAGGGCGTTCTGAGCCTGAAAGGGAGCAACCTGAGCCGGCACACCGTGGGAGCCGCGGCCTCGCTGCTGCACGGACCTGTTCGACAGGATCCGGCACCAAATAGTCTGTAAACAAAGCTCAGTCCTGGGTGAAAAAGGCAGTGAACATGTGAAGGCCAAAACTTGATTTTTGTCCAGGCCCAAACATCTAATTTCATCCACACGTCATGGCAACAATGAAAGTTGACATTTCTCTTGTTACGCTTGACATGACTGTGGGACAGCAGCAGTGGGAAGCAGTTGACAAATACATTAGTATAAAAATAAACGACCATTTATTTACAGTTTGGACACAAAAAATATCTATAAAATTCATTCAGAGAACATATTTAAAAAATATTGTTCAAACAGTGATCTTGACACAGTTTTTGCGATTTCTTATGAGTTCATGAAAGTTTTGGTTGTTGTTTCAGTGTTTGTCCTGTTTCCCGTCTGAACTCCACCTGGTTTAATGATCTGTTAACCCATAAAGACCTGGACCAATGCTCACTTCCTGGGTTGGATGCATCCTGAGAATGCTTAGGAATCTGTTACTGATTTAAGGATCGATGGCGACTTTGCAGTCAGTCAGGAGAGCAAATCTGTTGGAGTTGTTAGTGTTTCGTTTTAGCAGGTGCTTCTTAATTTCCCAACAAGTTTTGCAGCCAGATAAAATAATTAGATTTGGGTGAAAAGGATTTTAAAGTACAGTGCAAAAAACAAAACAAAAACCCCCACAAAGCTTCTTTGTTGTTCGTCTTGTGCAAGTTGACAAAAATCTGAACTGAGGGTTAAAAATTGTGTTTTTAGAATTACAACTGTTTCAAATTGACACGTGTTTAACACCACAATAATAATTATTATGTGAATGTTTTTTTTGGTCCTGTTTCATACTTTCTTTGGAAGATAAAAGTGTTGTAGTGGAACCTTTCAATCTGACAGTTGCTATTTTTTTAAATGATTTTATCAGAGCAATAAACCTTCTTCAGTCCAACCATAAAGTCACATTAGAGCATGAAAATGGAAACTTCTGAATGGAGGAAAGTTAAGTATAAAGGGAGCACCAGAAACCGCCTCTATAAAAAAAAATCCTCCAACGAGTCGTCGTTATATTGCTCAAGAAACGTCTTGTGTCTGTGACACATATCTTGTCTCTGACTCAGTGGCCACTTGATCTCCATGGGTTAATATTTTGCTTTCAGTCGCAAAGCTGCGCTGAGAAAAGGCGCGACTGGAGCACCCGTCCCTTTTACTGCCTCAGGCTTGAGCGAAGCACACCTCTGACGGCAGCAGGTCCATGACGCTGTCCTCCACTATCAGCCCGCTGCGAGCCAGCAGGGGACAGTCTGCGATCTCCACGGGCAGGGACTCGAAAGGGTTCCCTTTGATGTCCAGCCGGACCAGCTGGGCCAGGCTGGCCACTCGGGGGCTGATGTGTGACAGGCGGTTGTTGCTGAGAACCAGCGTCTTCAGCCTCTTGCAGGAGAACAGCTCATCGGGCAGAGCCTCGATGGAGTTAAAGGCGGCAGAGAAGAACTGCAGGCCCTGCAGGATGTTGATTTCAGACGGCAGAAAGGTGATCTGGTTGTGGGACACGTCCAGGTGTCTGAGTTTGGTGCAGTAGAACAGCCGAGAGGGGAGCTTGCGTATCTTGTTCCAGCTGACGTCCAGCGTCTCCAGGGTGTGCAGCTTGCTGATGTGGTCGGGGATGTAGGTGATCTTGTTGTGCCACAGCCGGAGCGTCACCAAGCGCTGGCAGTGCTGCAGGCTCAGGATCTCCTCCACCGTCGACAGCTTGTTCTCCTTCAGGTCCAGCTCCTGCAGGTTGCTCAGGCTGAAGACGGCGCTGGGGATGCGCTCCAACTCGCAGCCCGCCGCCTCCAGGGAGGTCAGGTTGCTCAGCTTCTTCAGGGTGCTGAAGGCTTGGAGCTTGACGCCTTCGTTGTGGATGGACAGCCGCTGCAGCTGTACGGCCACGTCGCCGATGGTGGGGGGGATCTTTAAAAGGCTACAGTGGAGGGTCAGGACCCTCAAAGCTCGGAGTTCCCGCAGCGAGTCGAGGCTGCCGCTCTTGGACACCTCGTTGGCCAAGGGACCGTCCAGGTGCAGCTCCTCCAGGCTGTGCAGGCTGTACATCCACAGGGGCAGGTCCTCCACGCTCTCGAACGCCAGGCGCAGAACCTTCAGCCGCTGCTTGAGGTGATTGAGGGCGGGCAGCTGGAGCTTGGCGGTGCAGTAGACCAGCGACAGCTCCTGGAGGGAGTCCAGCTTTCCCACGCTGGGCGGGATGGTGACGTTGTTCACCTGCTCCAGCTTGAGCGCCTCCACTTCAACGATGTCAAAGACGGTGTCGGGAAGCCCCGGCAGCATCAGCAGGTGCAGCTCCAGCCGGTTGCTGGAGTTCTTGGCCAGACGGGCACGCAGCTTCTTGGCGGTCCACTCGTGGTTGAGATTGAGCTGGTGGAGGCGGCTCTCGCTGACCTCCGACAGGAAGACGGCAAACCTCCGGGAGTAAAGGGAGTCGTACTGGTCCACCAGGTGGAAGAGGAACGCAAAGTCATTCTTTACATCCGGTATGTCGTTGATGCCCGTCTCCAGTCGGACCTGGTCGAAGGAGTACTCCTTCAGGGGCCGGTGGAACAGCCAGTAGAGCGTGTAGATGCACAGCAGTCCATATACTCCCACGAAGCAGATGTAACAGTAGGCCAGCTTGGAGAAAAGATTGGCCCTGTTGTGGTTGCAGCAGTAGATATTGAATCCAGTGATATCAGGGGGCACGTAACAGCGCACCACGATCTCAATGTGTGGCACCAGGAATGCAGAATAGATGATGATCAGGATGAACTTGAAAACCTTCAGGGAGGTCTGGAGCACGTACATCTGATGCAGAATGCTCGCCTCCTCCACGTGAGTTCGAAACTTCTTCACCTTTTCGAACAGCGCTTTGGCCTGCTCGCCCTCCTTCTTGTCCAGCACGGAGGGAGTCGACTGAGGCTCCGCGCTTTTCTTTTCCGGATTCGACTTGACGGACGAGGAGCGGAGCAGCCCGACCGTCTCCTCCTCGTTTCCTTTGCGCTCGGTGGGATCCTTGGAGATGGTGTTCCTGCGCAGGCTGACCAGCTTCTCCTCGCCCCGCTCCTCGGACACCTCGCTCAGGGCCCTGGTGGTCCACGGCGAGTCGAAGCACTTCCCCAGGATGGTGACGAAGAGGTCGATTTTGGAGGACGTCCCCGGGAACTTGAACCAGAAGCTGCTGGCCACCATGAAGATCATGGTGTGGATGACGACCAGGTACGGGAAGAACTTGGCGTACCAGTGGACGAACCTCTCGTAGCAGTAGTGGTTGACGAACACATACTGGTGGATGTCCAGGTTGTTTTTGCGGCCGAACACCTCGCGGATGATGGGGCTCACGGGGGCGGAGAGCGAGTGCTGCGCCGTCTCATTGGCCATGTAGCTGCGGATGTGGCTGCAGTCGATGGCCTCGGGCGTGGGGCTGGTGAAGGGGCTGGGAACGCACGCGATCTTGTCTCCGGTCAGCTGCGGGTGTCAGAAAGACGTGTTCAGAAGGTAAACAACGAATGACGATTCATTCGGCTGGTTTGACTGTAAAAAGTTGATCTGAATCAACAACTGTACATAAGGAGGGTCAACCAGCATGATCCCTGCAGCTTCAGGGCACAAAATGACAGAGAGCAGACATGATAAAAACATGCTCTGCTTTTATCTCCTCCACTCCAGGCGAGTTTTTTTCTTGTCTTTATGATGTGATCCTTTGAATGAATCGTCCTCCGATTTACACACGAAGCATTTTGCGTTTCTTCTTCTGCGCTATTTTTGATATGACACAGAAATGACGGTCAGGTGACGCGAGGCACACTCAGCAGCATGTTAGTGAACGTGCCGTAAGTGGGTCAGAGGACACGAGTCAGTTCAGTTTCCCTGTCTGCGTTTGTTCGCCTGACTCGGAGGTCGAATAGTTGCTGCACCGCGTCAGGACCGAGAGGAGGGCGTGTGGGAACCGAATCCTTCAAAGGGGGGGAGGGGGGGTGACTCAGGTCTGCCACAATAGATGCAAATCAAGAAAATAACAGGTTTGGTAGCAACTCTTTTTTTTCTCCACCAACAAACTTCTGAATACACAGAGGCCAAAGCGCTCGCGCCTCACCTGCAAGGTGCACCCGAAGACTCCCAGCATGATCATGGCGATGCACAGGTACTCTGAGAAAACATCCCACCACGGCTTCAGGACCCGGTACTTCTCTCTCTGCTCGGTGGCGAAGTTTCTGAATTCACCCACTGGGATCATCCCTGCTGCTGCTGCTGCTGCTGCTGCTGCACGCTGCTGGGAGAAGAAGAAGAAGAAGAAGAAGGGGGGCCTCTGAAAACGGAGGCTAAAATGGGCTTTCAACACGGCGGCGTCTCCGAGGGACGACTCTGTGAAGGTTTTAAAGTTATATGATACACGAACGACACACAGTGTGGAGCCAGGGAGTCAACTCGTGGCTCCAGTAGAGAGGCAGTGAGTAAAAGCTGGCATCTGTGGATTTAACTGCATGAATAATCGGCTCTGGGAAGTGGATGAACTTGTCTGACAACAAAAGTGTCTCCCACACAAGGAAGCATGGTGGAAACCTTTACGTTACTTTACCTTTGAAGCAAAAAAACCAGTGAAATTCAACGAGAAATCCTACAAACACTGAAATGTTTCAGTAACACCACAGCATTGTAAGTACAACAACATGTTCACAGGAGCTGTTTATCAGGGACAATTTGTAAGCACAATAAACACACACAGCAGCAAAGTGGTCCTGCTGTTTAGATGTTTTCAGTCAACAGTGACATTTCATTGTAATTATCAGCGTCATGTCTGAAAAACTGGTACAAAATAACCTTTCATCAGTCAACACCAAAAGTCTGAAGGACAGTTTGTTTCAGCAAAGAAAAGGAAAAGAATTAAAATAAAGAGGAAAAACCGAGAGATAAAGTCAATAAAAGAGTCCCACAGGTGAGTCCGACTTACCTGCGTCTGTGGGCGAGCTGCGAGTGACGGTGAGAGCCAACAGCCTTTTTTTTTCCTCCCACCTCACGCGTTCACGCGCGCGCCGGCGTGAACGTCCAAAGGCAGGAGGAGAAACATCCGGACGAAACTTTCAAAATAAACTCACCGCCACTGAAAATGTTCGACACCTGTGAGCGTCGGATCGATCAAACAAAAGTTACAGCTCGTGTATTTCTTCTCGCTCAAGCAGGAAACACGTCGGAAAGGATCCTGCAGGACATCTGAGTGTGTTGTTTACCACACTGGGAGCCACAGGAGGGTCTCATCACGTGTTTATCTTAGTGTTGTCAATTAATATGTCAAATCTGAATTGGCTGTTAAGGATGCTAAGGTTTATTTATATGGTCTTAGTCACTGAAATGAAATGACCCTTTATGTTCGTGGGAGGAACAACGCAGATAAATGTTAAATGTTCCTGAAAAATGTGTGTCAGTCATATTGTCAGTGACTGTATTCAGGGGTCACTGAGAGGGTCCGAATAAAGAGATGACAAACTGAATGCATCAAAGCTCTTTCACAAACTTTAAAGATTTCTTTCGCTATTCATCATTTCGTTCATGAGGCTGTGTTCATGAACGATAATATTACAGGAGAACGAGGTGATTTTAGAGCCTACAGCTGTTAACATCCCTCTAACTTCAATTATTATTATTATTTTTTAAGTTATTTCGAATTTTCGGCAAACTACTTTTCCTTTGATCCGGGACGTCCGGCCTCTCTTCCTCCTCCTGAGATTAGGGTTTCATACTGCTTAAATCCACATAATCTGGGACGTTTACCTCTTGGATAATATAATAAGGGTCTTTCTCGTCCACCTGTCAGGAAATGAGACGTGTTCGCAGCATTCGCGGGTGGTCGCCAGTGGCAGACGGGCGGCAGGTTCCCACTCTAAAGAAAAACTAGGAAAAGAAAAAAAAAAAAATCAGACGCTGTTTTCTGAATCTCACCGATTCTTTGAATTGGACGCGCTAAAAAATAACGGAGGTGTAAAGTTTGTTGGGATCTTTACCGCCCCCTGGTGGTTAGTAGTCAAATGTGACTGCCTTTTAGTGAAGATTAATTGTCTTCATGAGAAAAGACAATTAAACAAATGCAAATATACAAACATGAACACTACTCCATTTGTTTTTTTTTTTAAAAAAATCAATAATATGATTTGTGTAAAAAAAAAAAAAGGGTTACTCTAATCGATACACCCTTAAAAAAACACCCAAAAAACTAAAATGATGCGTCACAGAGAAATTAAAAACAAAATGTAAATAAAAAAAACTATCCATAAATTGAAGGTATTACACTGAACAAATGATAGAAGACAACAAAAGTACAATAAACATATTTTACTTTACAAGTTGTATTGTACAGAGTATCTTTTGCTGAGAAAAATGTACAAAGCAGACCTTAAATATTCTAATTTTCATTCCAACCACCGACTGGACAGAAAAAAAAACAAGTCCCTTTCAAGATGAAGCTTTTTTTTTGTTGTTGTTTGAAACTTTTTTCCTTTTCTTACAAACATCCAAAATTAGCATTAACAGGCAGTCCTACGTGGTTACAACGCATGCTAGTTATTCAAAAACACTACACCAGAGTCCAATTCAGTACAAAGCTGATGTCAGTTTAGAGGAACAAGAAGAAAAAAATCAAACAGGATCCGAACAAATAAATAAAAAAGTGAGCTCTGAAATTCTGTACAAGACTTCTTCGAATATCAATGTACAAAACATCACTTAAAAACCCTTTGTAGCTTAAATTGCTGTTACAAATACACATTTTAAGCAAGTTGTTGCCATTAGCATACAATATTTGAACACTAATGCACAAACATGGTCACTTCTGTATTTGAGGTCTCGTGGATGTGAAAATCAAAAAGGAAAAAGTCAACTGCAAGTGGGAGAATCACAATGTTGTCAGTGATTAGTGTTTGTTTTTTTGAATTTTAAACACATTCAGTGAAATTTAAACTCTAACTCTGTAAATCCTACAGTGATCCGTGTCCTCTACACGAAGCCCAAACACTTTTGGACTTTGTTGGCACACTACACACCGATCAGAGCCCACTCTGCCAACACTAAATGCTTCTTCAACACGTTTTTTTCCTAAAACTTTGAACAATTACCAATCTACCAGTGACTACCAGTGAAGGACACGTCTGTAAGGTTCTGCATCTACTGTACCAACACTCAGATTTCAGACACTGGGCCTCATACAAGAAGAACTGACACAAGTTGCTCTTGGTTGACGTGATTTGAGGGTTTTCAGGTTAAACATAACTTACAGTTTAGAGGTCAGTGTAACATTTTGTGACAAACAATAAAAAAACCTGCTGCTACAAAAATATTGCGTCCACACGACTACCAGTTTGAATGAATGCACATCAGGTAGAAACTGATGAGTTTGCATGAAATTTCTTTATGAATTCAAACGATAAATCTTTTACTTTGTCTTCGAATCACTTGGTTGTAACTGAAATGTTAAAAAGGATCAAGTATTGTAAATGTGTTACAACAATCAGCTACAGAAGCAACTTTTATCTCCTGATCAATATGTAGAATAAATCTACTAGATTTGCAGTTCTAGCAGCAGCTTCCATAAAGCAGTCTGATACAGGCCTGCAAAACGTGATGTTTTAGTCTCTGATCTCAGCCGGGAACTTTTGAGGCTGCGATTCAACTTGGCTTCAGTTTGTGGCGGTGCTGAACTTTGCTGTTGGGAACGTTTCATCTAATTAGGTTTCATTTCCACACTGCTGCATTGTCAAGTTACCGCGCTGTGTACCAAATAAACTGGTAACTGAATGACAATGTTTAAGTCATCTTATCTTACACACTTCAGAAATGACACGCTGACGGCTGAAGCGACACACACTCATTGCTGGTTTTTGTTTTTTAACATTTCACACACATCTCTGTTTGGTACGAAGGTGTTTTATGACCTATCATAGTCACTTCTGCATTCAATTTTGCAGAAATGCAAAAGCATAACATTTTGTGTATACACCCTCACTGTGTTGACATCTAGCACACACACACACACACATCACCCTGCATATTCCGTCCCGATGATACGCCTCTGAAGTTGGCACATTGGTGTTCAAGAATTGGAACAGATCAATTCATCTTTGTGCACCTCACACAGACGTCTGCTGGGTGGAGACAGCAGAGTTATTCCAGTGAGTGTTCTCAACCAAAGACTTTAAGGTGTTGATATTTCTTTTGTCTTTTGCACTTTTGACTCCAAGTGGGACATAAACGTCTGCACAAACAAACCTCTTATATTCTAGTATTCTGTTTTTGTCCATTTTACTTTTGTATTGATTTTTTTTGGTTGTTTTCTTTTACTGTGACCTGCCAGGGGACGATAGATGTGAAATTAGCTTGGAGTTATAATCTAGTACGGTGCGTCAAAGGTGACTTATGTTGGAGCTGTACATTGTCCCTTTTAAATTAAAAGAAAGAAACAGAAAAGAAGATGAAATAAAAGCAGCAGTCGGAGCGGTTTGCGGTGGAAGTTTAGCGACGCTGCTGCGTGAGGCCGCCTGCTGTCTGAGCTTCATTGTGTGGCTGTCTGGGTCTTCGACTTCATACGTTTCTTCACTCTGCACAGTGACCTGGGCTGTGCAAGCACCTCAACACAATATACTGATATCAGTGACGCCCACAGGCGTCGTAATGGCACTTTGAACTTTACTGCCTACACTGACAAATGCTACATGCTTTGTTTACGTCTAATAATTTGAAGTATGTTCCTTCCTGGTCAGATAAGACCTTTTGCCCTTTGAATTGAATAGAAGAGCCCCTGACGACTCCTTGAGCCAGTAAAGTAACATTTTGACTTCGCAGCCCTTCTCTTAAACCTGGTGAAGCGTCGCGTGACTGAGGTCTGTCAGATTTGGTTTTGACACAAACTACAAAAAGGTAAAAACCAAGCAGATTCCATCTACTGGTCGCTGGACTTTCTGGGGTTTGTACTTGATTTGGACCGTGACTTTAACTTCCATTATGTCTTTGTAGAGGTGAACATTAGGGACACAAAACTGCTACTGATTTTCGATGTGCCTCAGCCTCGTTGGAGTTTAGGATGCTCGAGCTGAGGTCTGATTGCTCGTCTGTGCACACAAGTGTGAGGGAGGGGGAGATGGGGAGGGGGGCTTCATGTGCCTTTGCCGAACGGGCCGGCCTGCCGCTGGCCGTGGTGAGGACCCGGGTTCGCCGACTGACTGGCTGGGGACGCGGCGCCACCTTCCCTCTCTGATGTCTGACACTGAGGCAGGTCCTTTTGGCAGGGCTCCATGGTGACGGCAACACCCACGCCGCTGCGTCCCGACGTCATGTGCGTCACCTCCGACCACGTGTCCGTCTCGGGGTCGTAGCACTCCACGCTGTCCAGGAAGGTGTTGCCATCGTAGCCTCCTGTATTTTAAAGCCAGGGTTAGAGCTGGACTCGCATACGATAACACATCCAATAACCAGCTACTGGTTAAGATCCAGTCACTGATGGTTTATTAGTTATCAGGGATGATGTCATCTGGATAAAGTGTAAATCCCACTGATTATTAGAGCTGAAGTGATTAATGCCTCCCAGGCTGGAGGCGCCTGGCTCACAGAGATGTGTAAATAAAATCCATCTGTGACTGATGTTTTTCTCATTACAGTGAGAAGCTCAGCTTTGATTAACTCGGCTCACGACGCAACAATCAACATTTGCAGGGCACAATGTGATCAGGGCATTTTAATCCTGTTCAACGCCTGATAGAAATATTTCCCATGATGCAAAACACTCATTTGTTTTGTGCAATTCTCAGTAAATAAAATATTCAAGAGAAAAAATATGAACTAAAAATGTATGTAGATGTTTTTGAGTAACAAGCGGTGGCGAGGACCATAACTATTCTTCATTACAAAAAAAGCATAATTGACATATTTAGAGTGAGAGCTGAAAAAGATACAGATTCTGAGGGAATTAAAGTATCTTAAATATGTGCACTTTGTTTTTGTTACACTGCTTCTCACCCAACACATAGATGCGTCCGTGTAACGCGTTGACTCCCAGGGCGCTCCGCCTGTGCCTCATGGAGGCAGCAAAACTCCATGTGTCGGTCTCCACATCATAGCGCTCCACCGTGTTCAGCTGGTTGGTGCCGTCGTATCCACCCATCACAAAGATCTGGTTACCCAGTGCGCAAACACCTGGAAAGAAAATGGAGGTTGTGTCCATAGGAACAACAATTCATCACACCAAATGCTTCTGTAATGTTTGGATTTTAGGACTCTGTGGCCTCTGTGAGCAATGTCGCAAATACAAAAAAACCAAACCTTGCTCATAAGACTCGTAACATTTCCGTGAGTTGTCTTTGTTTTGTTTTCTCATGCACACTCAGGCCAGATGAATCAGGCCGAAGACCTTCACAGATATGCAATCCAGAAACTTGAGCAACTAATTGTGCGACATGTATCAGCTGACTGGAGGAGGTGGAAGACTGTGTGCCTGTTTTCTCACCAGCTCCGGAGCGCACTGTGTTCATGGAGGACATGGTTTTCCACTCGTCCTTATCAGGGTTGTAGCACTCGCAGGAGCTGAGCCGGTTGGCCCCATCGAACCCCCCCACCGCGTAAAGCAGCCGGTTGATGACCGCCACACCAACGCCGATGCGCCGCGTGAGCATCGGGGCAACCAGCTGCCACTGGTCCCTTTCTGGATCGTACCTGTGGACACAGAGAGACGAGAGGGGTTTCATTCAAGCTTCACTTCAAGTTTAGTCTCAGTCTAAGTCAACAAAAGCTGCATCAACGGCTTGTTGGGATTTTCCACCGTGCAGCTCATTGTGTGCAGACACATTACTGAATTAAACTATTGATGGCTGAAACTGCTCTGCATTCCAATTCATTTTTTTCTAACTGAAACCCTCAGCGTTACCGTAAGCCTCGTGTCTCTTGGGTGATGTCATCGTTCAGACAGGTTTAGCATGTTCCTGTTTTCACTGTGGTTTTAGTCGGCATGGCGACGTCTCTGGATTTAAAGACCAAATCAGAGTTGGGCCAAATTTTTTTC
>JAUESF010000074.1:4953945-4965325 GCA_032274765.1 Malacoctenus tetranemus | reverse complement strand
AAAGTTTGATTTGCTTGTATAATAATTTTTAAATGATGGTGTGTGCAATTGCAGCCACAAATTTTGCAATTTTATGACAGTAGTTGCATATGCACGTATAAGTTGGAATAAATTTACATCTAGTTGTAGGTAGGTGACTGATTTCTTTCTCCTATTGAGGGAGCATCTATAAATCGTAAACAAGGTAACAAGCCCCTCTAGATTCTACATGTAAACAAATGTTCAGCTCTCAAGAAAACACCGGTACCCTGTGTTTTTTGTTTTTTTTATAAAGAAGAGCTACTTTCACTTGGCTCTTGTGTAACAAAAACCGGAGGCAGCCTAAACAAACAGGTTGTACACACCCTTAGCCTACATTTATCTTTGTTTAGGTCAGTAGTTTGCAGCCGCTCTGGAATTCAACATAAATCACCTGCAGCGACGGTGGACTTCCACTAATGATTTCAGATGGAGGAGAACTGAAGTCATTTCATCGAGTTAGTCAGACCAAATAAAGATTCATATCCATTCTGATACTGTACTTTCAATGCATCAAGTTAACTGGCTTTTCTTGGAAGAGTGTTGACCACTTTGTGCTCGCTCATCACAAAGGAGGGCTGCTGAGATAATCAGTGAGACAGACAGAAAAAGCTTTTTGGAAGATGAGCGAACGAATGAGAAACAGCGAAGCTGACGGGAGACTAACCTTGGGGTGAATCCCTTCGATGGGCACCAGCTCCATCCCGCACTCCTTCAGGCCGTTGGTAAACATGGCCCGGAAGACCGGCGAAGACGAGGCCAGCACCACCTTGTGGGCCACGAAGTCCACCGCCTCCAGGTCCTTGTAGCGCACGCGCAGCGTGACGTCGCACAGCTGATGCTCCAGACGCAGCTCGTTCATGATGGCGAAGGCGGCTGATGTGTGACTCTCGAGCGTGTAGCTGAAGACGCGGTGGCCGTTGCGCGTGGACGGAGTCACCAGCGCTTTGCATTCTGTCAAGCACTCTGTCATTTCCTACTCGGTCTCCTCCTCCTTTTCCCTCTCTCTTTCAAGAACAGCGGGCAGCGTGATGGGGCATCCTCGCACCACTTACAGGCATGGGTAAAATAATAGAAAGCGTTCAAATGGGCAGGCGGACTAACTCCAGGCTTTCCTGGGTATGGCCAAGTTATGTTTGAGTGGATGAGTTATTCCGAATTTATGAAGACATGAGAATTTCCTTCCTCCTCTCAAAACTTGAGTCCAGCCATTCTCTTTATTATGGCATTATTGGAGACTTATATGTAAGCTCCAACTTAAGGTTGCGTTTCTTGGAGTATGTTGCAGTTCCAACATAATGGAAATGTTTCGAGTTAAGGCTTCCTCTGGCGCCGTCGGAAGAATAAATTTGCGGGGCTGGGTTAGAGTATGACAAGGTTTTATGAAAGTAAGGAGTTAACAAGCCCCGCGGATTTCTTTCAGTGCAGCTGTTTGTGTTGGCAACAGAACTGTTTTACTTTCCGCTCCACTGGGATGTTGACAGAAACTTGTCAATCATTCATGACAAACACGGCCCAGCATTGGACAGCGGTCTCCTTTGTCTGCTGGATTGTTTTCCTTGGAGGTTTTAAATTGGTCCAACGTGTTCAGCGAAGCGTCTCATCGGGCACCTTGAAAGTGAAAAGGGAAAGTTCGTAAGATTCACTAACACTCCGGGTCAGCGTCGCATATCGATTTCCTCCGGATCAGACAGAAAGTCTAATTTATTGCTTCATTATTGAGAGAGGGAAAATAAAAACTCCTCTACGCTTCAAGTGAGCACTGCAGAGTCAGACAGAATGGGGCTTTTTCGATCCAAAAGGGCAGAACGAGGTTCATGTGCCAAAAGAGGCATGAGTGTAACGCGGAGCGCTTGGGAATGAAGATGACAGAGAGAGGGGGTGGAGGGTGGGGGGTTGTTTGCTTGCTGGCTTTCTACAGGAACGTCTTCCACGTGGTCACCCAGCTGTGTTTACTAGGAAGCAGTTGGTTCAGCTGACAACTGGAAATGGAGAGAGAAAGGAAGGGAGAGAGAGAGAGAGAGAGAGAGAGAGAGAGAGTGAGTTTTGTATGTGGAAACAATAAATTCAGGCTGAGTGGACACATGCTGACTGCCACATCGTTAAACTGAAAAAAAAGCGCTGCAACACAAGACTGTAACTTATACAGTGAAAACAAGGAAATCACTGGTAAAGACACAACATTTTTACATTAGGTGCCACAAATCTCACAACCTCGGCACATCCTTCCTGGATTTCTAGGGTCAAACATTTCTTCTACAATTAGTGCTTAAAAAATTGTTATTTCTTTTTACTTAATATAGCTGATCATTTTTGTTCAAATGGAAAGAATTGGGATTTTTAAAAAACAGCACAAGTATGAGAAGAAGTGTAAGCGAGTCAGAAACTGGAGGCAAGCGTGGAAGCAAAGTGGTGACTTATGAGGCCTGATTTTCACTGGCCAGCGTGACCGTTTTTGCTCTGGTCTGGTGACCGATCCAACTGAAGGCTGGAACAGAGGGAACAGTTTGTGCAACAGCAAACTCCATCCAAGAGCACTCCTACAGATCGTCACAGAAGAGAACCGATTTTAGCAAAATTTTAGCTTGGGGAAAAAAAAAAACAACAACAATCGTTCAAACACAGTTAGGGGCAGTCAACGTTTCAGCGAAATCCACTGCAGGAGCTGATAAGGCACACAGCAGACAGCTCTCCAGACTGGTTAGGAAAAGTATACGTCTGCGGGGACACAGCGGGCTCAGGTCTACAGGGACCACACTGCTGCACACGTTAAGAGGGATGCTGAGAAACTACAACCTCACTCTATGACTCCAGTTTTTTTGTTCTCAGACTATAAACTGTCAATAACAGTGAGTTTCATTGTAGAGCACAAACAGTAACCATCTGTCAGTGATCTCTGCTCAGGAAGAGTCGGATTCACTCAGCAACAATGCCTCTGTGAGTGTACAGTTATGTAACAAAGCACCCACAGGTTGTGCGCACACTTCAATCATTACCTGGACTGATAAAAGTACACAGTGCAGAGGCCAGAATGTTCGATTTTCTAGTTCCCCAACGTGAAAGCAGCTCGCTGCACACGCTTCAAGTCAGCGAAGACGATGTAAAGAAAGTACAATTTGACGTCGGCGCATTCTTGTTATCTTATCGACAGATGGTGACACGTCAGTAGCTGCTGCTAAAGCTCGTCAGGAGGCAGTCATCCCGCAGTAAAAGCCGGCTGTAATATAAAACACACCACGATTTCAATTTACTGCTCTGCTGTTCTCCCTCCAAGTTTCTGGGTAAAATAGTTTCACAGAACGGATTGCTCAACCTGCTCGCTCTCCCAGGCAGACAGAGGCTGCTCACTGACAAACAGGACTGTGAGTCAGGAGTGACGGCACACTTTTAAAGTTCCATCAATAACTTGAGACACAGTTTTCAATTGTGGCCAAAGCTGGGAAGTGAATGAGTAAGCCTCATGCACACAGACTACACTTTGGTTCAAACTAGAGCAAAGCAAAAGATGTTTATAAGCCAAGCAATTTGTGGATTTACCATTCTGAGAAGTCAATGTTAATGAAAAAATGCTTAAGTTCTATTTATTATTTACAAAGTGTCTTGTTTGGGAGCTAAATGTGAATATTTGCAGTGCTCCTGTCTGTTATCCCACTGACATCTTCCAAGTTATTTTTGGAGCTGCCTCCTTGTGACGAAAACAACCTTTCCATGAAACAACTTAGTTTCACCAGTCAATAGTTACACATAATAACCATTGATCTGCAGCAAAATCCAAACAGCCCCTTGCTTTAATGTTAGCATCTAGTCTGAGAAAACAGCCACTGCTGAATGTAGGTCTACAAATTGCCAATTATTTATATCATCCCCTGAATGTTAATGAATATCAAGGTTTTTCTCTATTAGTTTCTCAGAAGAATAACCTGCTGTCACCTCAAATGTGGAAACTGGCCACCTTTCTTTCAACTATGTCAGACTGAACGGTTTTTACGAAAAGTTACTTGGGCACAGACTGCACAGAAATCAGATTTTTGATACAGTTCGTTGCTTCATTAGTTAAATAAACACCAGATCAATCAGTGACACTGACAGCAACTCGCTGTTGCAATAATAAACCTGACAGAAAGTTAGATTAATGAGGCGAAAAGTAGCAACATCAGGGCGACAGTGACACCCAGGCTGCGTCTAGCACCGTTTAGGTGAAGCAATCATGGGAACAGGATTTAGCTTGCTGTCAAGTGTTTTTTTTGGGGGGGGGGCTGTATCGTCTTCACGGCCCCCGATCAACTCTGCACCCCAGTTTGGGAACCACCCCTCGGGCCTGCGATCCTCGGATGCCATTCAGCGGGAGAATCTGCACAACAAGCCGGGAGTGACTCAGACAAGTTTTAACAGTTACGGTCCGAGCAACAGCATTATTACGGCGCTGTCAGCGATCTCAGGGCTGCAAAGCGCCCGTGAAATCAACACAAAGGCGCCTTCCGCGACGCATTTCAGTGGGCATTTCTTTCGGAGACGAGGAGCTCTCCTCGGTGACTCATCGTGAACTCTTCACCGAGTGGAACTGGATGTACCAAAACATGACCCAGAAGTGAAGCCAGTCCTTACATAAACCCAGATGGAGCGAGGTCCCCGCGCCATCTACCTGACACGACAGACTCCCCACACAAAGCCCCGTTTCTCCCCCCAGCAGCTCCACTCGCCGCACTGGGGAGCGTTTCTGCGCTTGTTTTGATCACAAATAATCAACAGAGCTAGCGTGGTAAGGTAAAAACACGCGAGGCGGGCTCCGGTAAACCCTCTACGCTGGGCTCCGCCGACTGACTAAGCTGACGGGTGTCACTGTACAAAACAGGCGGACGCCGCGAATAACAAGTTAAACGTCTCTGAAATAGAGCCGAAAGCGGAATAGGCTCCCTAATAATAGACGGTCAGTGGAGTAACGGCTGCGAGCCGAATCTCGAACAGAAAATGCGAACAAAGCGACCGTTAAAACCCATTTGCAACTATCAGCCATGTTTGCGTGTTTTTTTTGGCGGGCTGATTTTGTTTCGCAGCTCCGTCCGTTTATTCAGGAATAACCACGAGCGGCTGGTAAAAAAAAATCTGTCATAAAAGAAACTCACGTAGTCGAGTTCAATTCCTCCATCGCGGTCTGCCGAGCTGTGCGCCACCGAGGAAGGAGGAGGGGAGGAGGAGGAGGAGGAGGGGAGGAGGAGGAGGGGGAAAGCTGTAACTCACCGTGACTAAGCATTGTGCCGGCCTCCTCTCGCCTTCACAATAAGAGTTCCCCTCCAACTGCGCCCGGTCCGCGTCTGTTGACGTGTAACTGCAGAGAGACGGGGCCAAAGGGAGGAGGCTTTTATTGAGAAGGAGCTCCTCGAATGAACGAGGAGCGAGGCTTGGCTCGGTGCCAGAAACTGAAGCTCGGACGTCAATCAAGTCTGCTAGAAATAATGTGCAAACAACACTTACACAGTCTTCTCCGGAAATGTTATAATTAGGAACTACTTGCAATCAGAAAAAAAATCAGTCTCACAACAATATGAGGTCATATCAATGCGTTAGGCAACATGAGTGGTAAAATCACGTCAAAATATTAGTGTTTGTTTATAAGCTTTCAACCTTTGTTGCTTTATTCCCCAAATCAGATAACAACATGAAGGTTGATGATTCTTTCCACTGACAGCAGCTTCAGGGAAATATGTTTGCTCCATGCAGGTGCTGACACAACACGAAGGTTTTTTTTTTTCTTCCCTCTTCAAAAATACGTAATTCGGGGTCACAACAGTACACAGAGGCGTCTCCATACACTCACCACAAGGTGGCGTCAAAGGCCAACAGTGAGACATGATGACACAGACTCGTTCTGAGCTGTGATTTTTGATAATGAACCAGGTGGAGCTAGAATGGTACCGCAAACACCACAGTACCACCATTCCTTGTAAAAACAGACCAACAATTCTCCTCCACATCTGATCGATTGTGAGCTTTCAGGGGGAAAACACAATCTGCCCTTCAGGAATCTTTTGGTTTATTACCCCCGCAATTTATTTGATGCCACTGAGTCAGAATTTACAGGTGATTACGCCGAATAATTAATGCTGAGGGAGCAGCTCTATGGCCCCCAAGCTAAATGACTGGACAACCCATTTCATTAAATCAAAAACCTTGATTGAGCCTTCACATCGAATTCCCCAGCTGAGCGATGACGCTGCGTTCGCTCCGTCTCAAGATCCAGTCAGAATTGCATAAATTTAGCCTGGAGGAACCAAATCGGCAATCCCAGACATGCTGTATAATTGCTTCATACACCGGAGGTTAACGCTGCACCCACAAAAGGCTCGACCACTGCTCTTCTGATAAACATCCACCAGCATGCCAAATTAATTACTCACATCAGAGCTATCAGATTTTCTCAAACATCTGCCTGATGAGGAAATGGTCCCCAGCGATTGTGTCCAGTGACTTATGACTTGTACCTGTGCAGTTTGTCGTGTGATTTCCAGCAGGAGGAAGCCAGAGAACAGGAAAGATCCCCTGACCTGCTGACCTCTGTCAGCAGACACAGCGCTGGAGGATTCAGCCAACATCTGGAGGAGCACCTGCACACCTATAAATCTTTTCAAAGGTATATCCTATCATCATGTAAGGTCTCTTTTTACAGACCCGGACGATTGGGTCACTGAGGGTTAACTAAAAAGAGAAAACTACTCTATAGTTTCCCTGTTTATGCTCGTTTGAAGTTCATGCATGCATTGAAAGACAAATTTGTTCTTCCTGGATTAGATTGTTTCTTGAAAGTGCTTTCAAAGTATTTACAAATTAATGACTGTAATATGTTTCAGAAATCTCTGTTATTTTATGCCAAGGCTCACATAAGAAAGAGTCTAAAGAGTTGCAAAAACAAGAGTCATCTTGTTTACATTGAAATAACCATTTTTTCTCTCATTATCTAAAAGCGTTCACAAACATCTTATTTGTTTGAAACCTAAAAAAGAAAAAGGCTGACAGAGCATTAAGGCTGACTGAGCATTAAGGTTGACTGAACATTAAGGCTGACTTGCACACAAATGGAGACAGCTCCAAAGGACGCTTTTATTTCCCTCTGTAGCCAAACTGACATACCATTCTCATGGACCGTTCCCTGGAAATAACGCACACTGCAGCTGTATATGCTTTTTCTCTATTTCAGTCAGGACGTGTGGACGGCAGGTCTGAATGAGGGGGCGGTCCATTTAACCGTAAGGTTGACAGAATTAGGAAAAAGAAAAGTTGAGTGTTCACGAAAAGCAGCATTGTGTGCGGACTGAGCCGGTCTGAGACGAGCAGAACTTGATGTATGTAGGCCAATGCAATTACCAGATGTGAGACAAGGGGGCTGGCTTCCTGTGGTACTTCTTCATGCAGCCCAACCTCACGAAGAGAAATACACACAGGAAGCTGATGAACGTTACAGTGCACAATGAAAATAAATCCACGACTCTGGAATCATTTAGCAAAATATTTTATTTCTTTTATGAAAAGAAAGGAAGGGTCTGCTAGTCTTCTTGTTACAAAATAGATGTAATTTACAAAACAGATGCTATAAAACGTCTTCAGGGATACAAAAAAAATTCACTACATGATCCTCAGTACAAAAAGAGCTCACTACATCATTCACTGACAAACGTGTGGATAAAAAAAATGTGCTGAAAATCTGTATGACAAGCCAACAGAAAACAATTCAGTACCCAAATATTCTGTTAACACGATGAACAGTGTTTGTGGAAGTGAAATTATTGCTGTTCTGATTCCACATGTTTTAGAAGCGGAGCCACATTCTTGTCTTTAACTCTCCCAACGCAGCTGAACGATGAACAACACACACAAATGGATCCACACACTGAAAATCAAATCTTCTATGCAACAATTCACTGACCTCTTACAACTGATGCGACTGCACCTGGTTTGGTTTCAGTTGGAGTGAAAACAACACGTCACACCAGACTGACGTTAGTTATTGCATCTGTTAATCACATTGTGTTGACATTTTGTTGATTTTGGATCAGTATCGCCGCAGATGTCAGACTGACATTTAGGAAAAAACAAAAACAAAACAAAAAAAAACAGGTAGCAACCCTAAAAAAAACTTTCCATCTCCATCTCATATAGGTAAACCATCTGTCATATCGAGACAGCGGGGAGTTTTAATTTCGTGCCTGTCCTCCCACAACTGTGCCACAGCATTCTTCACTGCGCTGTGGTTCTCTGTGAAGTTCGAAGGAAATGTCGTGTCTGTCGTCGCCATTATGTATTTTGCTTCCATGTAACTCTGCCTGCATTAATCTTGAACACCATCAAAGTCTTTCGAGCCAGCGAAACCCAGGTGTCTGCAGACGCGCGGGCAGAACGTATCGAGTTTGTTTCTGCTCTACTTAGGACACTCGAACAGGAACACTGAGGGGAAAACAAGCTGCTCTCGTTCATGATTGATCTAACAGATCTGCGAGACAGCGTTAGATTTACCTTTTACTTTTCAGTCATCTGAGTTTAGAAAAGCCTTTTCGCAGGCTTTGGTACAAACTGCTGCACAACATGAATTCATTCGTTGTAATATTTCAGTGCAAATTTGTTGTTTCGAAAGAAGAAGAAAAAACTGAACCACTGCATCAACGGTCAGAACAAACTTTTTTCACATGTGAGTGGCATTTTTATGGCCTCTGATTGAAGTTTGTTGATGCACATGCTTTGCTGTAAAATCACCACTCTTGACTTGTCAAGGGTAAGACCTCTGTTCAAACACGTGCCTCTATTACATTTTATATCCCCTCAGTTTCTGGCTTTGCTCCATATTTAGGAGAAGCACAGCTGCTTCCTGCCATGCCCTGCATTCAGAGGGAATCACTCGAAAAGACGCAGTCAGTCCCAGTCCGTGTCTTCACGACTTGAAGAGTTTGGGGTAGAGAGCTTTGATTGGAGACGGGGTGGTGATCACGTTCCCAGAGGACACCGTCGTCTCCAGTCCTCCCTCTAACTTCTGCGACGCCACCTCAGTCTTACTGAAGCTGCACTCCAGAAACGGCATCCCGATCTTCTTCACCTGCCCGTCTCTGGTCATCAAACACGGCCTGCAGAGCAGCCTCAGAATGGCTCTCCTCATGTCCTTGCTGGTCAGCGTGTAGATGATGGGGTTGAGGAGAGAGTTGACCATAGCCACTCCCAGGAAGTAATCGGCCTTGTACAGCAGGCCGCAACTGCGGCTCTGGCAGAAGAAATCCAGGAGGAGGAGAAGGAAGAGGGGCAGCCAGCAAGCGATGAAGACCCCCAGCACAATGGTGACAGTCTTGAGGAGGGCGATGTACTTCTGTGACTTCCTCGCCAAGCCCTTCCTCATGCTGCCGGACAGGCCCAGGCGCTGCCGCTGCGTGTTGGTGCGGACGATCCGGAAGACCCTGGCGTAAAGGACCACGATGGCCAGGAGCACGGCGCTGAACACGGACACACAGCAGAGGATGTAGCTTTTGGCGTAAAGCGGCAGCACAGTTGAACACTGGTCCAGTCTGTGGATGCAGTTCCATCCCAAAATGGGGAGGACTCCCAAAAAAACAGACACGGCCCAGCTGGCACCAATGAGGGCCAACATCCGGCCTCGCTTTGCTCCATGATATGGCCTCATGGTCACCATCGTGACGTGGCGTTCGATCGCGATGGCCAGCAGGCTGATGATAGAGGCGGCCAGCGTGATGAAGACCCCTCCCTCCCGGAGGAACCACAGCAATGGCGTGAGCTTGAGTGTATTACGTCCTGACATGATGATGTTGGCCATGTAGGTGATGCCGGCCAGCAGGTCGGACAGAGTCAGGTTTCCCAACAAGTAGTACATGGGCAGGTGGAACTTCTTGTTCCTCCAGATGGCGATGAGAACCACAGCGTTCTCCAGGACAATGAGGATGCACACCACGAGGAACGCGATGCCCTCGGGCTTCAGCCCCTCTCGGTAGCGGTCTTTCTGCAGCAGCTTGCCGGTGTGGTTGTAGTGCTCCACAATGACGGAGTTCTTCTGGTACTCCCAGAAGAACTCCAGGTATCCCAGTGATGAGGGAGTCGGAGGGGTGAGGAATACGGACGCGGAAGGGGGAGTCTCTGCACGGGCAGAGCTCACAGCATCCATGATACTTTCCATCTATTCTGCCTGACTTCAGGGGCTATAAAGTCATTTTTTGGACATGCTTTGCACAGAGGGAGTTGAAAGGAATTTGTTGAAAGGTTACACAAAAAAATGCCAGTGGACCTTGGCTCAATGAAAGGATTGTATCAAGTGGAAACAATGTAATCCGCCAAAATCACTTGATGTTTTCGTTGCGGCCAGGAGAAGGTGCTGTTGAGCTCTGCTGCTCAGAGGTCCCAGACGCTGCAGAGAGACATGGGGGAAAAAAACCCAACATGAAAATGATGGAAAAAGGGGTGTAGATTCACAAAAAGCTGGAACCTTCCTTCTTAAAGCAAGCAAACATTTACACAAACTGGATTCACTTTCATGACTGCATAAACTTCTGAGTCAAACCACACGTATGTGCCAAATTTCTACTGAAACGCAGACAGCTGGTGGCTTATCTGAGGACGGGATCTAAAGCTTGTGTTTTTCCTGACAGATACAGTGTTTTGTTAAATGCATTCAGTTTTGAGGCACATTCGTTTGCCCCTTATATGAAATCTGCTGTTTAAATGAAGTTGCCCTGCCTTTCTAAAAGCTTTCAGTGTGATGGCAGGAAACCCAAAACCACAGACATGAATGCATGTCGCTCTTAAAAATGAATGAAACCAGGTGAATCGTACTGTTTGCATTTGTAATGTTGAAATCTTTTTCATGTCAAACAAATATACGGTTCGTTTCTTCCACTCGTGTTTAAAGTGTGTCAGTTTGTTAGACAAGAGCCATCACAACATGTGCACCTAATGTGGCACACATGCAGCTGATTTTCACAGTGTGGACGAGGTGTGTTTGAACTCCTCCGCAAAAAAACACACAGGCACGTGAGAACACATTTTAAAGCTTCAGTGTTCACGGCAGAGGCAGCGTGTCCAAAGTTAATGGCGCTGCTGGACTGAAATGACAAGTGCACTGAAAGGGTTTGTGGTGTTCAGTTCAGGACAATCAGAGGTGATCAGGGCTGCATTCCTCCAAGTATCCTTTGTGTGAAAGAACGTTTCTCCCACTTCTGCCGTCATATGTTACCACTTAACAAACGATCTGGAAACTTTTACCCATTCAGTCGGCTGCCACAAATTGGGGAAATAAACCTAAATTGTCCATATTGGCGCAGTCGAATGAGTGCTGAGTCCCACCTCAGCTCGTTTCGGATGAAAATTGAAAGAAAGTCCT
>JAUESF010000074.1:4862920-4874615 GCA_032274765.1 Malacoctenus tetranemus | reverse complement strand
ACATGAACGGAGCTAATTTCCCTAGAGACAGTGACAGTTCATGTTCATCTGTTCTCGTGATTCAACTTATTAATGACGTCCAGCTGCCTCCAATCAGCTCCGCCGTCCACCTTGTGTCGCCGCTTCGCTTCACTCTCCGCAGTAAACTGCGCCGCCTCCTCCGAGTCCGTCAAAGAGTCTGTCAATGGCCGCTTGTTTCCTCTCCGGCTGCAGTCACCCACGCAGTCCGCTTCTCCTTCCATCGAGACTCCCACAACCACAGTCTGGGGGCCAATTAACACTCCGCATCACGTGCTGCTTGTCGCCACTACGCTGTTACGCGAATGAAAACACGAGTGCCCCTAGGGGCTGTTTGAAGAAGTGCATATTGTATGAACAAAATTGAAAAAACATAGCAGGAGTCTTTAAATAACGCTTTTTTTTATTTACTTCTTAATTCTGTAATGAAACAGTTGGCTTAGTGTCAAAAGAATAGTCTTGTAGGAACAATAAAACTGGTCCATCCATCACTCACAGGACACTGAGGGCGGGTCCGACCTGGGATTCCTTCAGTCTCCAATTAGATCTGAAACTATTTAAGGATGCTCAACAGCTCAGGTTAGCAGCCAAACTCCTCCTTTCACCATCTTGTCTTGAGCAGAGTTACAAGGCTTCACTAGAAACCGTCTGCTTCCGCGTGTTACAAACTGGAAAGTGGCGCGGAACGATCCGCGCTCTCACACCAGTGCCTCTAAAACAGAAGATAAAGTCCCTCGGACAGTGTCAGACCCTCCACCGTCCACCTCGCCACCTGCTTTTTTTGTCCTTCTCCACATGTCTCACCCGGTGTTGCTCCACACTCGGACGTGGCTGTGTGTCTCTGGAGCTGCTGATTCACGTTTACTCCCCCTCCTCCTCCCTCCCTCCCTCCTTCCCTCGCTGACATGCTGAGTCACGCTGGGCTGAAGCGCCACCTCAGGATTTAGCAGGTGACCCTGTTTGTGTGTCTGGCTGCAGCTGTCAGCGCGCTCACGCTGCAGTCAGCTGACTTTTTTTTTCCACATTTCACACCCAGATTGTGGTTTTAGTGTTCAGAGGTTCCACTTTGACATCTTCTGCATTATTCTGCCTTTTTTCATGTGACCTTACAATAAACACAAATGAAACACATTTGTGTTTTTTGAACAGCACAGTCTGCTTGTCTGTTTTTGCCTTTGCTTTTGCTTTTGTGTCGTCTTGAATCATGTCACAGCCGTGACATTTCATCAACTCAAATCTGTGGCAGGCTCAAGTAAATGTTTAATTGGACCTAACCTGCTGCTGAGTGGTTGCTTCTATAAACGGGACTTCAGACACGGACTTTGTTCTCTGCATAACACATTAAAGGCTCAATTAGTAGGTTTTTAATGATTTTAAAGTTTTCCTGTTAGACCTCAGAGGACATCCGTATGTCACCACTTATTTGTCAAAGTTTTGTAGGCTTTGACTGAATGACTGAACTGAACCCGTCATCTGAAAAAGTGTTTGAGATGTGCTGCAACTAAACGCTGGCTGTGGAGCTAAAACATCGTCTTTGATGAGCGTGTGAGGACTTTTCATAATCACACAGTGGTGTAACTTCTCTTTAGAGGAACGCTGTGTTGTTTGGGTTCAGATCAATAGTTCTTCTCTTCGTCACCACATTTCAACACTTCCTGCCTGTCCGGCTTCAAGAAACTCGGTGTCATGTTTAGAGGTCGTTCCTCCTCCCTGTTGGCTCAGCTTTGGAATCTGAGCGCTGCTCCGTCATGTTTAGCACCCGGCTCCTCCTCCTCCTCCTCCTGCTGCTCCTCAAACCTCCTTACTCATGCTAACTCCAGTAATCCCTCCCTCTGCCAGTCCTTCTCCTCTGTTGTTCTCAAAGCTGCTGCATCATGTTAACTCTCAGTCCCTCCTCCTACTGGCTTGGCTGAACTTGCCGTGTCACGTTTAGCTGCTATTTTTTTCCCAGACTGCGAGTTCCTGTTTTCATTGAGCTTTGGAGGGAGGAGCCAGAGGAGCAACAGTATAAAAGGCGGAGAACTGTGGAGGCACACAGCACAAACTGTCCTGGACATCCTGAGAGAAACAGAGAAAGGTCTCAGAGCGGCCCAAACTCCAGCCAGAAGACTCCATCCAGAACCGGTGAGTCGAACAAACAACATTTGGTTTTCAGATATAACTTCATGTTGGATCATTTCATGTGCGTATTGTAAACCTCCTGAATCTGCACATGATCCATGCTCTGCAGAAGCATCTTCTGACCAAATATTCTTCGCTTTTCGTTTTAGGGACACAATGGAAGTCCACCAGAAGACTCAGGCAGCAGCAGAGCAGCTGACAGACAGGTCAGATTGATACGCTGTGATTTTTCACACGCTCACAAGTCCTGCAGGGAACTGAAACACAGTTTCTGCCTCTGGCATACTTCCCTTTTTCTGATGCACATATAGATTTGTTTCTGTTTGTTCTTATTGTTATCAGACGATTTGTATCTGTGCTGCAGCACCCCAATGCGGGGTGGCTGTAAAGTTTATCAGCCGTACGTTCCCTTCGACAGATAAACGTCCATAGGCACAGATAAATCACACCGTGTGACTGTACTTTGGGAGACCTACATGTTTGGCCTACATCAGTGACATATTTAGCAGCCTCCACTGTTACTCTTTAACTCGGTCGCCCCTCTTTTGGCATTGGTATTGATCGCGGTTCGTTCTTTCTCCCAGGGACTTGTCTGAACAGATCAAAAAGGTGACCAAAGAGAGTCACGTCCGAGCGGAGAACACACAGCTGATGCTGAGCTTCCAGAGGGGACAAGTCACACTCCCACAGTTCAAGGTAACAAAGAAGACCACATGTTTTTTTTTTTGCTGAATCTCACTTTGAACAGTGGGGGTCTCGTGACTTTGTGTCTGACGGTGTGTCTGCTCCCCTTCCCCCAGCTGCTCCTGTGCTCCCTGCATGAGATCTACCAGGCCTTGGAGGAAGCACTGGACGGGAACTGCGACCACCCCGCTGTGGCTCCCATCTACTTCCCGGCTGAACTGGCCAGGCTGGAGACCATCGAGAAGGACCTGGAGCACTTCTACGGCCGGGACTGGAGAGGGCAGATCGTTGTTCCTGCTGCTACTAAAAGATACTGCCACAGACTCAGACAGGTGTGTATCACTGCAGACAGGAGGGTCTCTCCTCAGTGTGTCTGAAGCTAAACTGCTGTCCTAAATAACAGTCTCTGTGCACTTTCAGATCGGCAAAGAAAACCCCGAATTCCTGGTCGCCCACGCTTACACCCGTTACCTCGGCGACCTGTCGGGAGGGCAGGTTCTGGGTAGAATCGCCCAGAAGTCCATGGGGCTTAAAAACAGCGACGGCCTGTCGTTCTTCGCCTTCCCTGGCGTCTCCAGCCCCAACCTGTTCAAACAGCTGTACCGCAGCAGGATGAACAGCGTGGAGCTGACGGAGGAGCAGAGGAGCGGCGTGCTGGAGGAGGCCGTCCGGGCCTTCGAGCTTAACATTCAGGTAAACTGCTGACGCGTCACTTTCGTCGCTCAAACTACACCCTTTGCACTCTCTTTACTTTCTGCCGCTGCAAGCCGCTGACTGTCGCTTTGTGCTTCGTTTCCAGGTCTTTGACGACTTACAGAAGATGCTGAGCGTGACAGAAAACAGCAGCTTAACTCACTCCACGCCTGCAATCACCAAAACACTCTCTGGGACCATCCTGAGGACTTTCCCACCACTCCGGATGGTACTGGGACTCTTCGTGGCTTTGGCCACTGTCAGTATGGGATTCTATGTTTTATGAAGACGGCGCTCCGTGCCATGAAGGGGACTGCACCAGCATTGTTATGCTCACCTTCCTTTCACATCGCAGGACAACAAAAGTGTTGATCTGGTTCTAGTTTTGTATGAATTTTAAGAATGAATATTGATCACGAAATGCATTCAAGTATCTTGAATTATTTCCTCTGTAATATAAGGTCCTTTAAGGATGTGCAATCCTTTGCTTTAAATACTGTAAATATGACACTTTCTTCAGTTCAGTGAGGATAATTTCCATTTGTTTTTATACTGTGTACTGTTGTTTCAGAGTAGCCAGCTGGTGGACTTTTCCACTAATGTTCTGGCATTTGATCACACCCTCTGTAATACATACGATCGAATGCTGGGAGTGAATCCCAGTTTGTTTAATTGAAAGAGTTTTGCTAGTAAACCACCTCCAAGTGATGAAGCACGATTCCTGAACTCATTGTGTCCAAAGAGATCGCCAAAAAAACACAGAACGTGACACTGGTACAAGATTTGGTATCCACTTTTATTGTGGCTTCTTTTTTGCAATCCCTAAAATCTGTGCACTGCCAGCACGCGGTATAAGTTAAAGACCAAATGATTGTTACTGATTGTTTACAGCAGTCAGATCGAAAGCGGGACTTCATTCTAAGCCGGTTTCAACAGGGCCGCGCTGGTTTCTGTCGCCTCCTGGAGGACAACTCCGGTAAAACAAGGTTACGTTAGAAATGATTGTACTTCACAGGCATTGGTTACCTCGTGCTTAAAAAAAAAGGCACAGAAAGTGCACAGTAAATCAGAAACGTCCTCTTATAGTCACTTTAATAGTCCAAATCTTAAACAGCTGGATTCATGCTTTACATTCAGGATACATTCCTTCCTACCACGGCGGCTCACTCTTTCGACTTTGTTCAAATACATTTCGTAGTCAGTGTCGCACCGTGGACACCCAACAGCAGACCCTTATCGTGTACCAGACCCAGGAGCTTTGGAAATGCATTACTTGCTGAAAGAAGGCCATCGACACAAAGTGAAATCCGACAAGGTTCGTACTAGAAAAAGAGGTAACTACAACAAGGTGTAAAACTGACGGGCTGGAATCACAACGCTGACCTCGACGTACAAATCTCTAACCCCCCCTCCCCCCCAAAAACACACACATATACACATAAGAAAACACACAATCGTCAATAAAATCTAAAAGCTACAGAGTTTAAGAAGAGGGGTGTCCCAAAGGTGCTTCAAGGGGGATTGCACAGCATATAGTGTCTTTGTAAATGTAAGATGACATTATGTTAACAAAAAGGACCCGCGAAGGGCCGATCTGACACAGCAAACAGAACAGATCCGAGGCGAAGCGAACGAGAGGCTCGAAAGACGGAAGGCGGAAAGAAAAAAATGAGCGAAAAGAAGAAAAAAAATTCACATTTATAAAAGCAGCTTTGAAGGAAAGACTGCAGGACACACAGACAACAGAGCCTAACAAAACAACAGGAGAAAGCAAATTTCGACGCTAGTTCGAAAGCTGAAATTACAATTTTATTCCAGGTCACCGGACCTCCCAGCATCGTTACTCGGAACTGTGCGCGGATACTCTTTGTGGTGTTGAGCTCAAATGAAGGGCGCAGCATCGCTTTGATGGGCAGCTCTGGCAAACAGTGACGCCTTCTGGGTCCAGACTCATTTTAATGCGTTTTTTTTTTCTAGTCACTGTTTCGCTTTTATTGCACGTTTCATCTGAAAGTGTGAAGCAACTCATACCGATTTGAATGAAAACTGTGACTGTCAGTCAAAAAAATAATAAAAAGAAGAGAGTGACATTACTTTTGCAGTAATATGTTGCTACGTGAACAGCTTCTTCATCTACTCTGATTTGGCACAGTGTCGTTCCGAAAGAGGAAAAGACTTTTTTGTTTCGAAAGCCCCAAAAAAAAGGTGCATATTAGACCTGCAGGGCAAAGAACTGCAGGGCACAGCTGTTACCATCTGTCTGCGGCCTCAAGCACCTCACAAGTATATGCATAATGCCACGTTACCTAAGCTACCTGTCGGATACAGCTAGGGCCGTTTTGGCAATGAAGGTGCTTTGTTTTTTTTTCCTCTCTCTCTCTTTTTTTTTGTTAATTACTTTGAGGCAGAAGCCGCGGCGAGGAGCTGCTCAGTTGGTTTCGTAGGTGGACAGCAGGGCCGCGTCGACCGGCTCCATGCAGGAGGGGCAGGTGAAGGAGCGCATCAGCCAGGGGTCGATGCAGTCCACGTGGTAGATGTGGAGGCAGGGCAGGAACCGGATGGGGTCGCCATACTCGAAGTCCAGCATGCAGATCACACACCTGGGGGGAGGGGGAGAAGCACATGGTCACATACAAACAAGAGGAGGGAAAACAATGGCTTCTGATGGCTCCCACTCTGCTGTGGTGTGTATGGTTTATATGTGGTGAGGTTGGCAGTTTAATTCCCATGTTGCCTCGTCCATGTGTGAAAATGTTCTTGCGCAAGAGCACCAAGTGGCTCCTTGAAAGCGTTCAGTGAGCTGGTGAATGTGACTGAGCACATCAACAGCATGGAGGGACTGCTGACTCCAGTTATCTCACAGCGTCTCAGTTTTAAAGGCCCTCAGAACTTTCACTGCCTGAAACTCACTCCTTGACTTTCTTGTCGGAGGGGTCGGAGCCGGGGTCAAAGACGCCCCGGGGGAGGTGCTGGATCAGCCCGATGCGCTGGGCGATGCGGATCTGTTCCTCCTCTGTCAGCTGGTTGGCCAGGCGCCTCTCACCCGGGGTGGGATGGTACACCGGCACCGGCTGCGCGTGCTCCTGCAAGCGAAGGGACAAATCACAACGTGAATCGAGGACGATGTGAGTTGTTCCCCAGAAAAACGTGGAGAGCATTCAAAACAAAGTAAAGTAACCGGTGTTGCTTGAATTCATCGGAGCAGCATGGTGGTGTGAAGTAACCACTGAATTCTCTGGAAATCTGCATTTTTTTAAAAGCATCTTTACATGCGAGACATCAAGAAGAATGAGGGATGATTTGTGGTGAACATGAAGCCCCCATGTTAACGTAGCCAAAGCAACGCTAAAGTGTCGCTTCCCCAGCCTCCTCGCGTCCACACACTTGGTCAGTGTGGTGGTCAGGGGAGGCACAGCGACCCACCATATCACCGGGCTGGATTTCACTCGAGTCCGGGGCAGCTCACCTGGTAGGGCGGCGGGGGCTCCCCGGGCAGACTGCCCCCCTCGGAGTCGTTCAGCAGCGACAGGTCGTCGGCGCCTTGCGAAAACAGACAGTTCCCCATTGAACTACGACCACCATGAGAGAGTCCACTTGTTTTCTGGGAGCCGACGACTCGTCGCGAGGGGCCACCGGAGCCGAGCTAACGCGTTAGCCTGCCGTTCGGTTAGCTCGCTGCTAGCCGACACTTTGTGGTCATTCCGCGGCGAACGTGACGGAGAAACGTCACTTTATCTCGGTCAAAACAAGCGCACGAAGGTCTGCAGCGAGGCGGCTCGTGTCTGAACGGATGACAAAGTATCCTCGTGCAACAGCGACGAGCTTTTCTGCGTGTCCGGCTTTGTGTTGTTTACAAGAAATTTAAGCCGGAAATATCGTTATCAGGAAGTTTGCCAAACAAACCCTCAGCCCCCCGTCCCCCTGACTATCAAAATAAAAGCATAGAGTATTTAAAACCGCAAACAGCGGTTGTAGTGTAGTGAGTCCGTTATCCAACTGTATAAAGCGACGTGTCGGTACTTCATCGCAAGCGAGGTTCAGGTACTGTAAATGAGAAAAACAGTCGTGTAAAAATGTACTTAAAGATGATAACAATTCTTTAATTTGCGTTGAAAATTACCAAGCTGTCCCCATCATTTAAGCTTTTATGAAGTAATTTTTTACGCTCTACAAGTAAGATACAAAATTATAAATGAATGCATGTTAACAGAAAATATGAAAATAATGCTATACATGGTAGGCTGACTCAAATGTCTTAAAATTTGGGATAAGCAAACTTAGGTAAAAATTAACATGTTTTTCCTTTTCTTCAAATTTTCAGAATTAGTTTGTTTTTCATCATAGTAAATTCCTGAATTTTTCCTGGAGAGTCCATAAAACCTGTTTTCCTCAATAACTCATCTGTATGTACTTATTGTGATTGTTCTTAGGAGCCTTAAACAAATATTCTACATTGTGATAGGATTTTTCTTTGACGCTTTCAGCCTAGTAAATGACAGTTGTGGACCACTGTGACGGCTTGATAAACTGATAATGTACACTGAAGTTTCCTACACTGTAGTACTTATTACCTGTAGTGTGAAAATGTGGTAATACTGCAGTACTCAAAACTGCAGAATTACACATGTCGGTTGGGAAACCGCTACTGCGGCTAACATTAATGTATTACACGTCCACGTATTCACCCACATGACACGTTTTACCTCACTTAAAGTTAATGAAACTACATTTGGAGGAAGCTCATTGATCCATGAGTCCATTCAATGAAAAGTTGACTTCACTTTCAAGGGACTGCAACCTCCATTGTGAAAGTTGTGATTGAACAAGGTGTAAGAAAGACAGGGCACAGCAAGAGGGTACAGTCAAGAACATCCTTTTTATTCAATCAGGCGCTGCTCTTCTCAAACTGTGTTTTTCTTCTTATGGAAAAGAAACTGTAATTAACACATGCATTTCACCTAGAGCTCTGGGGGTGTTCTCACAAAGAAGTGGTGCTGCACTGAGGGCAAAGACAGAGGCAAAGAAGAGTTGGGAGTCCTGGGGCCTAGGGGTGCTGCCTATTTCACCGATAACCATACACACTTAAGAAGATAAAGAACAAAAATAAACAACAGAACAAAGACGCGGAGCAAACCAGCATGAGGTGGTGAGAGGAGAAAAAAAATGGAGGGACGTCCTTGAATCCTCAACAATCTGAGAGATCAGATCGATGCTGGCCTTTCATCTACGTGGTTGGTGTGGTGTAAAATGGCTAATACTGCTGAGGGTCTCAGTGTGAGAGAGAGACCCGCCAAGAATGATGCTATGATCTAAAACATTGGTTCTAGTGAATGTGGGTTTTATCCTGAAAATGCGAAACCCTCCTCTTTCAGCCTCATGCGGGACAAGTCCGGTTATAAGGTGCTCGTAGCTTTCATTTTACAGTCCGAGGCGTCCTCAAAGAGAGCCTAAACAACAGCATACCCTGATAGCAAATATTCAAATATCCAAATTATTCGGAGCAAAAAAAAGAAGGGGGGGAATAAAACAAAGCCAAAATATAAATAGCTGAAACAATAGAGCAAACTCTTTTCCTAGTCCAAGCAGCCCCTTTCCAACTTCCCAAAAGCAGTTCGTCCGGCCCTCTCGACCCCAAATGAATCTTCTCTGTGAACCTCTTCAACCCAAACCCCCGAACCCCTGTCGTCCCTCCCTAACCCACCCAAGGACACCCCCAAAAGCCCGTCAGCGTAATTTGTTCACTTACATTAGCTGCTGAATGGAGAAGCTGAAGAAGATGGGTATGGTAATACAATGTGAAGCATACAGACAAGAATAACATGTGAGCTAACTGCATTCTGCTCAGACAAAAGTTTTTCGGCAATATTTTTTTTTTCACCCTCCCTCAGCAGAGAGGGCAGGAGAGAGAGAGAGAGAGAGAGAGAGAGAGAGAGAGAGAGAGAGAGAGAGAGAGAGAGAGGAGACAGGGAGTGAAGGACACACAGTTACAGACTACTCCAGTGTCTAGGAGAAAACAGACAGTGGAGACAGAGGGGAAGAAAAAAGCAAGAGCCGAACGAGAACAAGTTTTTTTGCCTTTTCAAATTTTTTTTTTGTCATTTATCAATAAAAAGTGAAGAACTAATTCACACCAGTTTCCTTTTTCACTATACATATATAAGTATACATATACATATATATATATAGCTTTGAAAAGGAAGAGAGGATAGAGGGGAGGGACAATGGAGGGGATTCATTTCGAGGACGGAGGAGAGATGTTGCCCGTGAGCTCCGGCCGGGCGACGGGCCTTTGTCCCCCTGCGGCACTCAGGGGCAACCTGCAACCTACCAAACCGTCTCGAAAAAAAAAGGGAGGGGGGGGGGCGATCTGGATTACAAAATGGAGTCTGTGAACAAAAGGCACTTTCAAGGGACAACCTTTAACTGCTGGGAAACTATACACTACAGCACAAGCACTATAAGAGTCATTTACAGAGGAAGGGGGTGGAACAGGGGAGAGGCTCACCTTGCTGCCTGTTTCATAAATGGCTCAGACCTCGTAGTTTTGCCTGATTATCGGCTACGCTCGCCCCGTTTTATTCTGCTGCTCATGGGAACTGTACAGAAGGTCTTCCGCTTCAACTTCAGGTGTCTCAACACAACCAGCTGGGCTCTGTCCAGCTCTGGAATCAGAACTATATTCTGCTGATAAAACGGGAATAAAAAGGATTTCGGGGGGGTGCTAGAACGGGGAGGGACTTGTTGGGATGCCAATGTGTGTGAGGGAGGGAAATGAATCGGGTTGGGAGGGTTTGATTTCGACTTTCTTTCGTTTTGCTGGTGAGTTTCAGGCAGTGCTCGGGAAAGTGTTTCTGAAAGGGCGTCTCGGGTTTGGACGATGTAGGTTTGTTTAATATTGTTCTAAAGGTTGAACCAAAAGGCCTTTTGTGTCACAACCTTCAGGAATCGGAACCTCTCCCCTTACTCGATACAAATAGAAGAATACAAATAGAGAGAGGAATAATGCTGTTTCCTAAATGGTCTGTCATTTTTTTTGTTCATTCATTTATAATAGTTTTGAATGTACTTTATAGTGTTAAAGCACCAGTTTTGATCTGATGATAGAGATTTTTTTTTCTGAAGTTGTGTAGAGTTTTTTTTCCTTCAGCCCTCCCACATTTTTATAAACAAATGATTACACATAAAACATTAAAAAAGAGACAAAGAAAAATAAAAACAAATACCCCCGACTTACAAAGACTAGGATTTTTCATGGCCCTCTGAGTTTAGAGTCCCGGAGCGTGCGGACTTGAAACAAATACATTTTTTTTCTCTTTTCTCTTAGCTTTCTTAAAAATCTCTAACAGACAAACACAATGATCTACCCAATGCATTGCACGTGGCTCAATCGACACATATTTTTCAATAATAATACTTTCCATCAAAAAACAAACACTTTTTTTTTCTTCAAACCTACTGTCGATTTTTGACATGTTTATCTAGGTATTATAATGCTGCGCTGCAGATGGCGATGGCATGTGTCGTTTGATTTGTACTGGTAACAGTAAGGTGATGTTACTGAAACAGGTTGTGTTGGGGGAGGGGAGGGGAGGGGAGCGGAGGGTGGGTGGGGGGGCGAGCGGGTGAGAGTTCAGAAAATAACTAGACTGCCAACAAGCTCATGTAGTAAAAGTTAAAAAGGAGCATATATCATAAATATATATGTATAAGATCTCTCTCTCTGTCTTTACAAAAAAAAGTTTGCAGTCCTCTATAAAGATCTGTCCTAGGCCAATAGTGCCCACATGCACCAACGCTACCATTCCCTGTAGCTTTAGCTTATATGTGGGAAGAGAACCTGAAGTCAAGTTTATTACTAATTGCATGAAGGGAATACAGAGGCACTTCCATATATTGTTATAGTCTTGATATATGGTTTTAGTACATAGAGCTAATGTTACTAGACGGGCCGAGAGCGGGTGGTCTCAGCCCTGTTTACTATCCCTGCAAAACAGAACCAACAGCTAGGCAGTCCAGTTATTTTGTGAGGTCGGCTTTTGTTGGATTGTGTCATGATTTAAAAAAAAAAGGAAAAAAAAAAAGAAAAAAAAATTACCAACAGCAAATCCAATGTGAACATTGACATAGAAAAATATCTCAAATTAAAAAGACAAATCTTAAATGAATGAAAAACCATTAA
>JAUESF010000074.1:4811301-4821675 GCA_032274765.1 Malacoctenus tetranemus | reverse complement strand
TTATAACTCTTTGCTGTGATGGTTATAATTAATCAATAAAAACTTGTGGAATAATGTAAAATCTAATTAATATTTTGGGGCTTTTTTGACCATTTTTGATCTCAGTTAAGCATTGCGTGTTGCATTGTCTTATGCTGTATTTGTAAGATTTTAATTCAATGCAACTTGGCCTATACTGTAGTTTGTTCATGGTTAAAACTTCCATGGGAAGAGCTCATTCACAGTTGTTATTTGATATAAATGCTGCATGTGAGGCAGAGGGCTGATAGAGAAGCCTCCTTTACTGTAAACAGCACAAGAATCAATACATATTCAATATTATCTCGATTCACAGACAAAAAAACCCCAGCGAGATTGTCCTTAATTGGCAAGTAGCAGCACTGAGGAGATGGTTATGTCTGTTTACTCTCATGATCCCCACCGAGGAGGGACAGAAGGCAGGGGATGCGCTGGACAAGTGGGGTTAGAGCAGCTCTCCTTGTTTATGATGTTTAGGTTCATTGTCCTGATGCAGCCGGTAGGACTGAGTGCGACTGTACCAACGAGGCTCCCTCCTGGCTCCGTGCCACTTTGACAGCTTTTATTGTTCACCCAATTATTTCATGGACACTTTACCGTATGGCGAGAGTTTTTCACACAGCGCTACATGTTCACTTGATTGCGCTTGATTTCAATGATAATAAAAAAAAAAATAAAGCCCTAACCCACATGCACACATAAACAAGAGCGGAAACACTGCAGATACAGAATATGCATCAGAGGGAAATAAAGACACACACATACACACAGACACACACTCACTCATAGAGCCATATGGGCCATAGCATAAATGAGTTGGCTGTTTTAATGAGCGCTTTTGAGTGAATGTTTACTGCAACGTTGGAGCCGTCCGCATTCATCAACACGCTCTCGCTCTCTGTTGTGTGAGAAGACAGCCATATGATTTCACTTAGCCACGGCCTTGGTCTGAGAGCCTCTAGTCTGAGGATAGTGACGAACTAATAATCCCCCTTTCCTGCAATTATCCTCCTCCCTACCCGCCATCATTCTCTCTTTCTCTCTTAATTCGTCTCTTTCCTTCTCAGCCACCACTCAGCTTTGTCTTCTCCACTTTTCCTTTTTTCACTCTACATCTTTGCACCATTGAGTTTCGCAACTTCGGCTTCGCCATATCTGGGACCCAGCAAACCGATCGCTTTGCACTCCTTTTCCCTCCATCCAAACAATTTTGATTGCGCCTAATTTGAGATACTGATACTTTCCTCTTTGTGTATAATCATTGTTGTGTCCAAGAAACCTGCTAACCTTTCATTTTCCAGCCTATAGGGAGAACCCTGGATGACTGGAGCAACAAGAATGCAGCATGTGGGGCCAGTGGTTGATATTTATACATCTATTAATATTCATACAGTTTAAAGAGCTTGAAATATTCTGTAGGGATGAAGGCCTATACTGTTACATCCACTCCAATACTCCCCAAAGTTTTCCAAAATAAAAGTTGATATTGCTTACAGCTGTTGGTGTTCATGAACAATGAAAGCATCTGTCCAGATCTGCAAGAGGCTTTTATTTTGAAATATGCGGTTAGTGTTTATACATAGGCTGAGGTATTTTCACTTTCTTCCTATTTGTTTTTTTCTAAGTGATTTCTTCAGAGGCAGCTTATTTGGTAGGCATGATGGGACTGAATCGACATGCTGTTAGAAACGAGGTGATTCCTAAAAACTCCAGCAGATCATCCGACTTCTCGTGTAAGCGAATGATGAGAAGGAGGTATTGATACAGCGAGAGATGTCTGTGGCTTCCAACGTCGGCTACAACTGTTTCCAATATGCATCTCTCAAAGAAAAGAGAAAAAAACCCCAAAAAACAACTGTATGAAGTGAACATCATGCTGATGGCTTGTGACAGAGCGAGTAATCCACTTGAGAGCTCTGCGGCGAAGCCGCTGACGCCCTGGCTGATTGACTCTCCTGGGAGACAGGACGCGGAGGGGAAGGTGGTTCAGCTCGTGTCAAACCAAAAAATTATTGACACACAGCGGGGCCGACATCAGGTTGCCGCGTATTAGCGCTTACTCCCAATGCTAATCAATGTGCGTGATCAATAAGCTTGTTTTAGCCCGAGCTGGCTGGCGGTCAATGATGAGCCAAAAATCATAGGGTTCAGCCGGGGGCGCAAGGCCCAGCAAGGCCGACTGATTAGCTCACGGGTTGAGCGAACGGCCGCGGATCCTCCTGCTTTGGCTTATTCATGGCTGATAGTGATTATTTGGGCTTATTGACAAGCTAATGGTGAATCAGGGCTACAAGGGATTGTTTAGAGAGGATTACTGACTGGACTAGAGGGGATGTAGAGACCATGACGACAGCAGTGCTGATGCTGAGGATCTGGCTGGGCTGATCGCTTCGAGATGGAAGCAAACACCCATTAAAACAGAAACGCTGGGAAGTTTCAAAACGAATAAAAAATAGAGAAAATCCTGCATATTAACACTGAAATCAGATGCAGTATTTGTTGCTGTTTTAAAAAGACTATGTATCACAGGAGAATCTATTATATAAATATCTAACATGATGTAACACGTACACAGCTGCAGTATATGATACTGTTTGTTGCTGCTTGTTGATAATTTAACAGCAGGTTCTTGAGGCCATTTTAAACTAAGGTCACAGCAAGCAAAAAAAACCTGAAAATGTGACATATTCAGAGGTGATTAAACTGATTGATGGCAAGTTCAAAAAGATGAGTGCGAGCAGATTAGTTTCACCTCATTTAACGTAGCAATTTGGAAGACAAAGTGCTGCGCTGCCTTGTTCATAGTCCATTTTTATCTTACATCTCATTCATTATACTGGGATGTCTGCAGGAAAGTGAATGTGCTTTTGTGAGTCACAGTGAAAACAAAAAAACAAGGTATGTCATTGCTGTGATTTGATAATTGCATAAGAACACTGATATAACAAAATATGTCGACTACCAAACGGTGAAATAAGTCATGCTTCTCACTGCATTTCGAGGCATCTGCTTCTCAGCAACTTGAAGTGAATCATTTGAGTAAGGGCTGTAAACTGCTTGAAGACTGAACTCCCATAAAGTACAACAGTTTAAAGTTCAAACAGTTTGAGTCAAGGAAGAGAAAGGGAAAAAAATCCTTTCCTCATTATGACTGCGGCACGTTCAGCGACGGCGGTAGCGGCGTGCTCCTCATATAAAGTGATCCGGTTACACTTTATTGCAGGATTACAAGCGCCTCTTTGATGAAACAGTAACGATTATAAATAAATGAAAGCAAAGGAGCCCGTGTGCTCGGTGAGAGAGAGAGTAAACTGACTAATTGAAGCAGAACACAGGAGAGAGCGACGCAGGTTGGGCTGAGATGCGAAGCCCATCAAACACAAGGTGGAGTGACTCGCTCAGATTAACTCTCCTCTGGCTTTTCAAACAACACTGACAGATGCATACCCCTCCGCACTTCCATTTGTCAGAGATCTATTCCTGCACTTAAAGCACACTCTCTCACTCACACACACCCATGCACATGCTTACACAGACACACGCGCGCACGCAGACACACTCACACTTTAACGGCTTACACTACCTTTGTCACCTCCCACACATTGGTTATCTCCAAGGACACAAAACCCACAAGATCCCCTACCCAATTTCCACGCATGCAGCCTAAATGGAGCTGTAAGCAGGCATTAAGCCTGACAGGGAGAAAAGGGAACAGGAGGCAAAAAAAAATTAAAATAAAATAAAACACCAATGCTGGAGAAAATGAGGAGATAGATGGAGGGAAATAAGAAAAGCAGGAGGAGAAGAGAGGAAGAAACAGGAGGTAGATTTCTATTTAACACGCTGGCTTTCATCTCCGTTTTACAACATACTTAGGCAGGGCTTTTTTTGGGGAAGGTACGCTCTCTCTGGATGGTGCACACGAAAGCCCCCCTCCCCTCCTTACCCAGACAGAAAAAGACACAATGAACCCTCTGTACTTTCTACACCGGGGGGACACAGCCAAAAAAAAAAAAAAAAAAACAGAAAGTACTTCGATCCCTGCCAGATTTAAGAATGTCTTGGTCTTTCGCCAAGTATCTGAAATAATACTCCACAGCTCACAATACTTTATGTAATGTTTTTTAAAATCAGAGATTAGAGGTGATCTCCTTTCACTGCTAATGCTCCAACCAGTCTGATTGCTGTATCTGTAGTTTAGACTGGATGCAAGCCAGGAAAGGAACCATAGGCAGCACTGGGCTGCAGTCCAGGATGGAAATATATAGCTGGATACTTCAGAAATAGATACACATACATCTGACTTAAGCCTCCAGTTGAGTAATGTTTTCATATTCCATTATCTAAGGATATGTTATGAGTCACGCGCAAGATGTTTGTTAGGATTTCACATGGCACCTTATGAAGCGCACATCCTTTGCAAAATAACCCAGCATTCTTTGAATTACCACCATTTCCTACAAAAACACTTTCAAGCAAAACTTGTGCTTTCAGGCAGCGGCGAGAGGACAAATGTTTTCAGTGTCTCTGCAAATACACGAGAAAAGAACGATTCCCCGACTCAGTTTTTGCCCGTCATGCGCTGTGGGCTGACTCTCAGTTGCTGGTGAGGACGAGGTTCTGAACATAAGAGTGGCTTTTGAGATCATACACGTTCACAGAGAAAGGGACTTAGACAAATACAAGAGGGCTGAGAGATGGCAGGAAGAAAGAGAAAGACACGCAAGCCCACAAAACCACATAAGTGTTCTCTCCACACTGAAACAACCACACACTTTGTGTGGTGGCCTCAGAACTCCCACACACCCATTCAGACCGCTGACTGATCAAGGACAGAGGTAAATGCAGTTTCTCTCCTTCACAACACCCCCCCCCCCGCCCCCTTCCAACAAGAGCCTGTGGGCTATTGGTGTGTATCAGTCTCTCTGTGTGCAGCTGTGTTGGACGGTCCTTGATGCCAGGACGAGTGAACTTGCTTCCCTGCGTCCTGCATGTTCCTCCTTAACGTCCACGTTTGCTCACGAGCTGACGGAGGGAATTCAAGAGGAGTGGGCCACTTTTCTGTAGCTGCTCCAGGTACCAGCAGCCACGAGTGCATTTATTTTGTCATCTTTATTTAGATACATGTCACCAAGAGACAAGATCAATGGCCTGTTTTGCAGATGCGTTTTATATTTCAATCTCACTAAGTAGACGATTGTTCATTTGTCGCAGCCAAATTGTTTCCACTCTGTTCACATGGATTCGTGGTTTTCTGGTATATTGAATTCAGAATACAAAGAAACTCAATTTGGAGTAATTAGCGGTTCCTTTTATCTCTCCTTGCTGCTGTGTCAGTGAAGCTTTTCCACTCGAAATCAAGCATAATACAACCATAAAAGAAGCTGTGATAACCCAGATCATTCATCTGATATATAAAAAGAAAAGCATGAGGAAACACATTCCTTGTATGCGTAAAAGGCATGAAATCAGAAATCCCCATAAGAAATGGCGACTTCACGTCCTCGCTGTCGGAGGAACACTTGAGACCATGTTTGCCTTTCTGCAACAGGTCCTGAAAACACAGAGGACTAAAATACTAGGCCGACCTCTGAGAACTTCACCTTATCCAGAAGAGCTTCCCGAGTGAGCGACTCGCTATCTGATGTAGTCAGTCTGCCGACTCGCAGGGTTAATGAGCTGTCTCACTGTCTGGCTATCGCTACACGGCAGAGGCTTATCTGACCTGCGGCCAAGACAGTGGTCACACTGTTCGCAGAATTCCCATCTTGGACATTTCTGACTTTATGAAGACTGCTGCTGCTGCTGCTGCTGCTGCTGCTGCACCGGAGCAGCTCTGCAGCGCCGATAACATCTGAAAACTGAGGGCTGGAATCACTGGAACAGGGACACAGTGGATTCATTGACCGAGGGACAACTTCTACACTCAGACTGTGTGAAAGTTAAATAGATCTTTTTGTCTTACTTTTTTGTGCTGATTACAACAACCTCTGATAACATTCGATGCTCGGCCACGCTTCCTTGCTGTCAAGTACCAATTATTGACACATTTGTTTATTTATCTGGGTAATCTCTTGTGCAGAAACAGAAAATATTAACATGGAGATATCAACAGTGGTGGGACACAATTCGGAAAATCTTTATACTGAGGCACTTATTAAGTAATTAATCACAAATATTTAAATTTCAATACTGGATCAGTATTTGACACCCAACGTCACAGTATTTTGCAGTTCCAATTGAAGCTTCTCTTCTAAACTGAAAGTTTCCATCCATCTGGCTGAGCAATGCGGACTCATCTGTTCTATGTGTCAGGTCTCTTGGTAGCATTCAACGGCGCTTCGCTGATTTTGGGGTTTTGCTGTCTGACGTCATTCAGCACTATGATTGAAACCAAACTGAACTTTCTTACATACTGTGAGAAAAATTACTCAAATTTAAAGTTTGGAGTGAAAAAATTAGGCAAGATCAAATGTGTCAGTTTTCTTTTTAACACTGCTTTATTGGAGCAAATTAAATAAGATTAATGTGGTGCACTCTAAATCCCAGTAATCAGCTTTGTTCTGTTATTTATTTTTGTAGCACTGGTTTGCTTCTGCAAGTAAATATAAAGTATAGTGAAGTATTATTCACAGCGATCAACAACAAACTGACTGAACTTTGGCAATGCTTTTCAACGTAAACTCCTCTATGTAACTTTATAAAGTTTATTAAAGCAACAGAGTGCCTCACTCCCGAAGGCCTCGTGGCTGAATTCACCCCCCGAAAGAAAAAAGGGGTGTCGATGTCGTCTAAAAAGTGCATTCAGTGTCGCATCGTTCATGACGTCTCCCGACTTTATCTGGCATTAACAGTGGCCTTTCTGTATGTGAGCTGCCCTTTGCCTGACCCAGTCCGTCACCCAGAGGAAGAAGTGATTAGCAGGACTGTAGTAGCAGAAGCCCACCTGCTCTGACTCAATAGAAGCCCTCACACAGCTAGCTTGCAAGAGTCAACAGAATTTTAATCACATATACAAAGAAACACTTGCACAGACAAAGACACATGTACACACAAAGACACGAGTGCTCACCCACGTGCACGTGCACGCGCACACACACAAACACACACTGACACACACACACAAGCACGCAGACAATTATGCACACAGGGAATGCTCCCTCACACGTACTCCCTCACTGACTCTTTCATCCTAACAGATAGATAGAAAGAGGAAGGAGGCAGAGGAGTGATAAAGGCCCAGACAGCAGTGACGGGGGGGTGAGAAGGGAGGGAGGGAGGGAGGAAGGAAGGGAGGAGGAGCGTTTCCTGGAGAGACGAGGCAGGCAGGATATGCAGAAGGAGAAGGAGGAGGAGAAGGAGGAGGGGAAACACAGGGGTGGCTTGTTCCAAGCAGAGGTTGTGTCCTTACAGGGGGCTCTGTACACGCTTGTGTCAAACAGAGGGGCGACAAAACACTGGCTGGACACTTCCTGATGTACAGCAAACTCCATATAAAGCGCAACACAATTTGACAGACGTGTGCACTCTGGCATCGACGGACAAAAAGACTCCCTGCGTTCGTGTTCCTTCCGACAACACACACAGACAAGCATTTACATGTACATCCTCAGTTTTGCTCGCAGGTGGCGAGTTGGATTCAGGTAATGAAATACAGTTTCTGTGTTGCAACTTCCATTGAGACAAAACCCTTGAGGACTCTGCAGTATGTCTTGTATGTAACTAGATCTCTCTTTCTCTCCTTTTTTTTCCTCCCTTCTGCGTCTCTTTTTCGTCTGGCAAGCCTGTTTTGTTGACTGCTTTTCTTCAGCCTGCTGCCCCTTCTATCTCTGTCTGCTCCCTTTCTTTTTGCGTCTCTCTCTCTCTCTCTCTCTCTCTCCCTCCCTCTCTCTCTCTCCCTTGGCACAGTCTGGGTTGTGTGGCCTGTAATAGAGCTGCCATTGTTTGATCGGGGAAGCAGCAGGAACTGTACCCTGTTAACCCGGCTCTGTTGGTATGTGTGCGTTAGTGTGTGCATATTACAGGAAGGTGCATGTCGTTGTGTGCGGTTATGTATCTAATGTATGGCAGCCCCCCTGTGTGTGTGTGTGTCTGTGTGTGTGTGTCTGTGTGATAACAGTATACATTTCTCTCCAGCAAAGCGGGTGCTGTGTTTGAAGTGTAAGCAGGCATGACATTAAGCTTTACATTGAACAAGTGCCTCTCCTCATTGCTCCTCGAGACTACAAGCCTCCCTCATGTACTCTTAAAGGATTTGACCCCCAAACATGACCTCTCTTAACTGCAGGTTTTCTCATAAATTCAAACTCACACACATGGACTTATCATAAAAGTGCACTGTAACATTTCACTTTCACACATGCTTCCCTTCCCCTGGCCTATAACCCTTTCTGTAACATTCTCTCTTTCCTTTCTATACTGTTAATACCCACCATCACAAATCTCCAAATGCCCCCAGCTCAGGTTGCAGGACCTGTCTCTCATGCCTGTGTGTGTGAATGCACACGTGTGACGCTCCATTAACTCTAGTGGTGACAGGCCTTTGATGCCGCCACCGCTCCTTAATCCCAACACAGGGGGGAGGAGGGGGAGGGGGAGGGGGGAGGGAGGGAGGGAGGGAGGCCAGACAGGCAGAGAGAGAGAGAGGGAGGGAGAGAGAGAGAGAGAGAGAGAGAGAGAGAGAGTGCTGCCGGTTCAGGATCAAGTTCAAGTTCAAGCTCACAGACTTAACTTTGGAGTTGAACTGAAATAAACATGCAGGGCAATAAAAACCAAGCGATTTTCACTTGTACTCAACACATTAAACACAAACTATAGAAAAGTACAAACATTTTAGTGCATTTAACGATTGGGACTGAACATCAAAGGTCAGAAGTAGACGCAGACGAGGCTCAGGCAAGTTTCTTCATAACTCATTTTTTTGTTTTTAAAGTGAATGCAAAACAACCGCTTTTCAGGTTTTGTATAATAATGAAGAAACTATCTGAAATAACAAGAACGCTTGTTTTGTTGCTCTCTATTGGTGTAAAAAGAGCGTCAGAGCTCAGCGGTGGACCGGCAACGCTTGAGACATTTTGGCTTCATGTCCACTGCGATGCGCGTTTAATCAAGTGGAAGTTGTTTGTCATGTTGTTCGAAAGGGGGACGGCGATGAATTCTTTCTCCCGAGGGAGGAAAATGATCCCTGCTATCTCCAAACATGTGCAGACACACCCGCCAGTGATGGAGCAAGGGGGTGAAACAGTCGACAGTTAATCTCTGCTCGACGGCATCGCACCAAAATAAAGACCTGGATGACAAATTAACTCCAAAAAAAATGCTTTGCGTGAACCATTAGGACTTCAGTTGGGGTTTTTAATTTGTAAGCAAGACAAACAAAAAAAACAAAAAAAAACCCTCGAGATGTTCTCCAACACCTCTTTAATCACAAGTTTGGGAATGCAGTCACTCGTAATAGAAAGCTGCAGTCGTACAGCAAAACTGCGAAACAAAGAAATTCTCCAGAGAAATAAAGTCTGCTTCGCAATTGGAAAAACTAAAAGGGAACAAATACTTCAGTTTCTACAGTAACTCACAGTGTTCAAATGAGACTTCCTGTTTACTAAAGACAACAAAACGCAATGTCCCTGTCATAACAAACATGCACACTTGCGCTCATAGTTCGTGACACCCTTCATGCCGACGTTTTTGCTGAAACAAGACGAAAGTTGTTGATCGCATTTATCGCGGCGCGACTGAAAGTAAAAAGAGAAATTTATGAAGCATAAAACAACCCGGCCAAACCAGCTTGCCTGTGAAAATAGTTTATGAGTTGTTTGCAGAGTTCAACTGGGAACTTAATATCTTAAGAAAGACTTCTGTTAGTTCTTGGACGGCAACTTTTGGAGATCCTAAAATATAAAACGCAGGATTTTTGGCAGGACACTCGCACCGTTCCTTTCTGAGGTTGAAATGAGGCGGAGCGCATTTTGGTTTTCTCATTAATCCTGTTCAAATTACAAGTTGTAGTCTCTTCTTGCTCTATTTTAATGTATGTAAAATGCTGCTCTTTGATCTCCTCACTACCGCATATAAAGTCATTTCGGTGTGACTTGCATGTTTCATGTTTTTTTTTTTCCTCACAATTTTTCCATCTTCCCTTTAGTACCTGACTCACATGTTGATTTCCCTGAAGCGAACCTCAGCTTTGAAAAAGGTGACGCACTTAACAGACCGTTTTTTTGACTCCGATAGACGAGCGAATGTGTTGTTTGAAGAGCTTGTTTAAACATGTATTTTTGTTTTGATCGATGAAGGCCCCATTTCGTGTCCTCGTTCGACGGATCACGGGAAAATCAGAGGCTGACTGTCTGGAAA